>QGOI01002304.1:0-41107 GCA_003313885.1 Boletus sp. MG55 | reverse complement strand
AACAGCCACCAACTCCTTCTCTGGACGCACTTAGACGACCTAAAAAGGCAATCAACCTTTCACCCCGGCGTGCGGCGTGTGATCGAAAGGCATTGAAAGTTTGAAACCACGGCGTGGACGAAGCGGATGATGCCTTAGATCTCCAAGACTCCACGAACAGGTGCGTTGACCGTACACTATTTACCAACCCCGGCGAAATCTTCACTAACCCATCCGATGGCAAGTGTCTTTTCCCCACTCATCTAATGTAAGAGGTGGGGATTGGGAGGGTTTGGCCCGAGATTCGAGAGTCCTCTCGGGCACCAAACATGATCCCGAGGATGATTATTGAAACTGGCACACTGGTAACGATGGCATCAGCGCGGTGAATCGCAGCTTGGTTTTTTCTTCTCTCGCTGTCGTACCAGGGCTCAGCCAAGTTTCACGTCGGTAGAAATGCACCCGACCATGGATACGACTTCTGCACCTTCTCCGGACGGATCGGTTTGCCAGACTATGCAACAGTGTGCATACGTCTTGCCTCGTTTCACTCCAGCAGTTGAGAAGCAGTCGTAACAGCCATTGTGATGATGATTCAAGGGTCATGCGAGGTTGCAACAGATCTATGATTCCACATCTGCAGTAGCAGTACAGAACCCCCACGCCGAGTACAGGACTATGAAGAATCCCACAGAGAACATGCTATTTCTGATCATGATTGTGATGTGTACGTGGCAAGGGGCACACGTTATGCAATCAAGACCTGCACAACATATCGCCTTCAATCTCCATGGAGCATAATACATTTCGTCAGGAGTAAGTAAGCCAACATTAAGGCCGAGGCTGAAACAAAGGAACAACGGGTTGAAGTATATAAGCCTGAAACAGTGGTATATGAAAGCGGGCAAGAAGGTTAATATACGGGAAATCATGTGACATCCGGGAGTCACTGCGAGCGGATGATACGGCTGACGGCATGGCATGAGTGATATTTGCCATCGGAATATCGGATTCGGCAGAGGGGGTTCCTCTAGCTCCGGCTTCGAAAGGGCTAAGGGAACCAGATCAACCCGTCCGCGGAGGGGAGCCCCGCAAGCAAATAGCACGAACGGGGCACATATCCATATTCATCTAGGCTACGGTGTGTTTGACATGTCCAGTCCAAGAGTTCTATCGCAGATTTGAACGTGAGCAATATGATGAAGCGTGTGCGAAATGCCAAGGAAAGGTTCCCAACTCGGGGATAGCAACAAGCAGGACAAGTATAACCTGCAGCGCCATGAGAGACGAGAAGTTGACCTGCGACGCTTCTTGGCGCCCACTTGGGAGCGGTCCGGGGTCCCTCACCCTCTCCACCATGTCGAGCCATATTTCAAATCGTGATTGCGTCCCCGCAACTGCCAAGACGGATTTGGGTAAAGATGAGAATGCGGCAGTAGGCTGGAGCTTGGCGACCGCGTTTGGGTAGACGCCGGATTAATGATTAGTACGCATCAGATACGCAGATAGCGCGAGCACGATCGATCAATCAGCGATGGGGTGTTAGGTAGCTGTGAAGGAAAACAACGACAGAGACTCGGAGGACAGAGAAAGGCTGGGAACGACAGGCGCCGAGAGTAGTGAGTGAGAGCCGATGGACGAATGAGGTGGAACGGAAGTGACTTGCCGTCGTGTTTCGTATCGGCCAATTGTGTTGATGCTATATAGAAGGTGCGTTGCTGTATGACATGGAGACGGAATAGTTTCCATTTTGAGTGTCAAGATGAACAAAATGAAGGCCATCTCCGGGAATCTGACTGATGCGCAGGGTCGATGTGATAGGGTAGGCGATCAAGCTGATACCCTCACGCAATAATAGCACTCTGGAGTCAATGCCCACGAACAATATACGATCGCGAGGCCCTCTCACAGGCCCTGGGCTAGGGCATCTCCTGTTTGCGATTCCGAAGCGCTTCCGCGAGCGATAAGAGGGCATATTAGATTCCTTTTTGCTGCCGGGTCTCCGATCCCGCGACAGCGACCCTGGAGGGAGCAACTGCGCTTGAGGAGTCGCTGAATTGGCCGTAGGTCGGCGATTAAAAATGAGAAAATTGTGGGCGCTGCGAGGGAACTATGCCAGCTGTGCCGCGGTGCCATGAGAAAGGTAGATTTGAGCTCCGCTTGCGGAAGGTGACTTAAACAAGAATAGGGCTGGACGGCAATATAACAATAATGATTGGTAATATAATATTGTGTATAAAAAATAATAAGGATGGGCGGTTCCTTGGACTCTTTCTGATAGTCGCCTGGATCCTGAGGAGAACCTGTGGAAGTGGGCTGTCCTGGCTAGATCGCGGTGTGAATGCACATCCTGCGGGAGTAGAAAAAGGCTCTTATCGTCCAAGAGGACAAGGGCAGGGAAAGGGCACGTTGAGTACACGGAATGTCTGCCCCAGCCGCCCAGAGTTCTAGTGGAAGTTATTCAGCGCGTTCGCTTCCCCGTTCACCTGGAACCATGTTCTCCCACTCGGATCACCAGACCGCCGTATCGCACAGCGAATCTTCTCAGAAAAGCAAGTCAAGTTCCTGGCAAGTGCTCAAATACCAAGGCCTGGTTTATCATCCTTAGCCTCCATTTCCTTAGGGAAGACCGCTGCAGCTCCCAGCAATCAGAATCGTGCCGTTCTCTTCCGCGTGAACCATCCGCGACTGGGTCTGATCACCGCCTTCCTGATAACGGTCTGTTGTACAGCCCTCCACCGGTGTCCCACCTTCCTAAACACTTGCCTTTTTGAAATGCAGACACCAGATCTCTCGAAACAGCCCATTCTCCAAATTTACGACTTCCTGATCCCTTTGATCAGCGCGGTGTTCGTTCTTTGTTTGCTTCGATGTCGCGCTCTCTTTTGATCTGTTGATCCATTATCAGTTCTCGACGTCCTTTTCCATTGATAAGTCTCTCCCCTCCCTCAACACTTCCTCACTTGGTCTCCCCCTCCATCCCCTCCCCACCAACCAGGCGCCTGCTCGCCCTCCCCCCCACATGCCTCACCGTGTCGAGTCAATGCCGATCCCCTCTTCGTATGTACCGTCGATCCCCTCCCCTCTACATCATCCTGACCAATTCCTTAGCCACCGACGTGATTATGACTATACCTATGATCACTCTTATCGTAGGCCGAGTCCCCCGCCCATTGCCACCCTCTCCCATTCACCCTCCCTGTCCGTTTCCTCACTCGATCGCTCTTCTGTCTCGTCACCGGCACCGCGCAGGTCCCCAGCAGACCGTTCTGTTGACTCTCATTCAGGCTACTCTGATGCCTACTACTCTCAGGAACAGATGGCACGCTCTCGACCATACCCTCATGATCCCGTACGGGATTCGGGACGGTCGTCTCACAGCTACACTTACAGTTCGCGACCACACCCCGAACACAGATACTCACATGATTCACACCCCTACCATGTTTCACCGGCTTACAACAGTCCTCCTCTTTCCCATACCAGCGCTGGCACGCGCGAGAGCGGTTCGCTCTCGTATCCTCTTCCAGGACAGAGCCACTATTCCATCGGCTACACGGACGACGCGGCAACCAAGCTGAGCGACAGGGTTCGTCGGAGATGCTTCAACTGTTGCACGACCGATACGTCCACGTGGAGACGATCAAATCTCAGTCCCGGCAAAGTGGTATGATTTTTTTCTGTAGGTTCCCATATAGCACCGCTGACAGCTACTTAGCTTTGCAATAAGTGTGGCCTGTTCGAGCGTACACACGGTCGCTCGAGACCAGACCAGTTCCCCCACCGCAGGGGTCCGCTTGCAACTTCCATGACCCGGCCTAGAACCCCACCGCAGTCGACGCAGCTGCCTCCTATCTCCACCCATGTTTCTCCACTTGCCCCATATCACTACAGTCACCCTTCTATTGCGCCGCTTACTTCGATCCCTGACTCGCGGAAGCCACAGCACCCCAATCAGTTGCCTGAGATCCAATCATGGGTTGATGCGCCGGCTGCTCGCACGGTTTACTCATCATCATCGGACCGCGGTCATGATCATATCTTGCCTCTTCGCCAGCGGTCTCCCCCTCGCCTCCAGCACCATGTGGACATGCGACCTAGTAGTGTCCATGGGGCCGTTGCGTGAACCCCCCTCGGCGGCCTGGCGCTGCGGGAGAAAGGATTCTAACCCACCCTAATCTGTGCTTCCATTCTTTTCCCCTCCGATTTTGTCTGTTTTTGCACACTCCTGGCTAGGTTCTGCTCGGCTGCGTCCATCGGTCTAAATGCATGCCATTCCGTAATTATCCAAATCTGGTGATATCCTGCTTCAGTTTTCGTATTGTTGTCGTATAAAATGCTTTAAATCAACCCGGTCGCGAACATGTACCCGTACCAGTTTTTCTTGGAGCTTTTGCTGTATTATTATGCATCGCTTTCGATCGGACCCCAGTTATGACCCGCAGATACATATTTATGCTATAAACCCAGCTTTCTTGATCAGCTATCAATGATTTCGTTATGTGTACCCATTGGTGAGTAAATCCCTTGTTCTTGGTCGTACTGATTGTGTCTGAATCCGGCAATGATACAATTATACCTACAAGCATCCTTGTCTGTCTTTGGAATGGGCGGAACTTAACTTGCTATGCGTTGTCCAAGACCGATCCGTTGATCGTTCTTTCTGCCCATCGCCGGCGTGCGGAGGTAGCTCGATCTGGGGCAATCACATCGATCGATAGCGTTTGTCATCCAATTATTCTTCTGGCACCCATGCTCCAGGGAGGAGGAAATGCCTGGAAACGTCTTTCTCCAAATATGTTGCAAACGTACACATGTCACGGAAGAGCCGTGAGGGGGACGGGCCACAGCTTCTTGAAGGGGTGGTTCCGAAGATAGTATCCAGTTGGCTGTGGTAGTTTGCATGCTGTGGAACGTTAATGACACATGTGAACGTTCAGTGGTGTCTTATGTTTTTTTAAAAATAGCATCTCGCATTACTGAGCTCAGGCACCCTCTCGTTCGTCGAATGCGTGGTACCGTCGCATCAACGGCCCTGAGGTAGCGTAATCACCGACTGGGAGTCAGCCTATCACGCAGCTAAGCTCTCAAGGTCAGGCGGCAAATGAGGAGGACACAGGGCGGGAAATCGCGTATCTGGACCTGGTGCCGTTACTTATTCGTCTCATGCCACACAACAACGTTCCTGGCGCATTGCGTGCGGCAGTCTTGAAGAACGGAAGTAGTTCCGAACAAGACCGAATCGCATTAACTAGCTTATCGATTCGGGTATCTCCATTTCACGAGGCTGACCTGCAGGCAAGGAAATGATGCAGTGGAATAGGGGGACGAGTGGCAGAGTGTGGCACGAGACCTCTAGGGGTACGCATGGAGGCAAAAGAGCATGTGGCTGGGATTCTGGCGCGCGGAAGCGGCCATCCATGACAAGGCTGCACAGGATGGCTAGATCACGTTATTATAACCAGCTCTTTACGCCCTGTGACAGATCTCGAACGTGTCTCTTGAACTGACGCTGACAGACATGGCAGTGTACTCTTTTCCGCCCCTTTCTCAACGGACTATGCGCGCGTTCGATGTGGGAGGTGGACGCCGGACGGGTTAGGGTCATGCCCAGGATTTAGGGCAATTGATACCGCCGAAAATCGCCAGGATCCGGATCTGCAAGGAAGCTCTATGGCGATTGCAGTTCTTTGCGCCAATCAACACAAGCAAACCATGCATGACCAAGGGGTGCCGGCGTGAGGCCATGAGGAGTCGGGGGACGATCGGATTGTACGGAACGTTGTGATGCGAACACTTCCGATTACCACGGTGAGCAGCATGTCTTCATATGACCTCTCATGGGAGTAGGTGGGCCCACCCACAAACGGGTCCTGCTTTTTCATCAGACTGGATCTGGATTGCGGTCTGTTTGTATCGGATCCCCTTATTCGCGCGCTCTTCTCTTGCTCTCTCCCAGATCATTGGTGACCGATGATTGGTCGGACTGTCAGGAGTCACTAGTCGTTGCGGAATGTGTTGGGCAATGGGCCATCTTCGGATCTGGAGGCTTCGAATTCCATAGAGGTTTTCGCGGTTCCGCATCAAAGTAACACCGGAGGGGTCCCACGACGGGAAAGCTTCGTGAGGACCTGGGGGACCCAAAAATTTTGGTGGCATTAGAAAACAACAAAAACGGAGAAAGCGATACATCTCTTGGGGATGCGCACGTAGTAACCATGCCAGATTTTCTCAAAAAGGGGATGATATGGCATTTCGTGATAGCGCGTACCTAAATTGCGATCCGGAGTAACGGCGTGTTTCCCTGATCCGTGGATGTATTTGCCAATCTTCAATTTCAGCGGCACTCTCCGACGCGATCAAACCCACGATGGCAAGACCGACTTGGACGCATGACTTTTAGTTCGTTCAGAGGAACGGAGCTTTCATTCCATGGGCGCATTTGTTGACAGTTCTCTCGGAGAAAAGGCGGTGAATGGGTCGTCGTTTGTGGAAGGTTGTCAAAGGGGAATGTTCTTGGGGGAAGCGCTATTACCCCGGCAGACCGCAGACCCGGCGCAAATTGGTAAAGAAAACACAAAGGGCCGGGTCGAAGAAGGTCGTCACTGTGGCCCTACTCATTCCCACTCTACGACCGAATTTCGTCTTCCGTACATAATCAAGCACAATGTAACATGTCCTGTTCATTAACACGTCACTGTGGTGCCCCCGGAGGGCCCGGGAGTCGGAGGGGTATATTTTCAAGTTGCTCAGATCGTTTTGTACCTGAGCCTTTGGCGGCTCCACTCACACAATCACCCGTTGGCGGATGCTGATCGGAACTTGGTCCACAAGTCCACCGTCAGGCGAGAAGGAAAATGACATTCATGGCACACGGTTGCTATCCCATCATGAACACTACTGTGCATCGACATTCTCGATAGCACACGGGTTCGGCGATAGCCAGAAAACTGTCCCATCAGGCCGCTCTATGTCCTGCCTTCAAAGAGGGTAATCGATATCCGTTCTCGACGATATCGCGCGCTGTTTCATCAATGACCGAATGAGCCTGTGCCTCCGCATCAAAGGCTAGCAACCATCTAGCATAGGTGGATCAAGTTCTTCTGCGCTCTTGTCACCGATCTCTGCGCAATGCCATTTGTCCCGCGTCGTTTCTCCCATTCGCTCCGTTTTTCGCACACGTTCGCACCTAAGTATAGCCCACTACGGAATTTGTGTCAGTAATGCATGAGCGATAGAGTATAGATCATGCCCCCCATGCTCTAACGGCCAGAGGGACCCACTTCTTACCCCCCATCTTAAGTGCCATAGCAAGAGTGAAGCCGTCTTCATTGGCCTGGAATGCGCCTTGTTCATTCGTCTTTGGATCAACCACTCACTGCATCGCGATCAATTAAGTAAACGTCGTGGTAACCAAAAAAAATACTCACTGGTGACCAGTGTCGCCAATCAATAAGACCTGTCCACATCTGCTGACCCGGCTCGGTAGTGTGTCATGAGCGACAAGCTTCTAAAGATGGGGCATAGGAGATCACTGCATGGATCCCATCCCTTTACAATCTCTAACACGTCTTCAATTCGTCCAGGTATGGGCCAGTTACCCTCGACGTAATCATTATCCCTATACGCCGTCAACGCCAGGAAGCACCCTCGAAATCAATTCCTCTCCGCAAGAAGGATAAGCAAGGAAGTGAACATCTTTACCTATGATACTCTGAGCCTCTCATTGACGACGGGATCGTTACCAAACCATCCACACAGATAGAGCACATCTATGTCTTTTCAAAGAGAACTCGTGCGCGGATCGGTATCCACCTCGCGTTCCTTGGCATCAAATCATGCTCAATAAATCACATACCCGGATGGAGGGGATCGATCATGGTATCCCTGTCAAGAACGCGTCATCATGCGATTGTCCTGGAAACGTAAATGGTAAAAGGACTTGCCATTGTGCGCGATGGCTGTTGATGCTCCCCAGCAACGACCAGGTTTGCCTGTAAATTTTCATCCGAACGGACTACGGCCATCTGGCTCTGGTCTCTCTCTCAGCAGTCAACGACTTCTAGTGTCAACGACTTCTAGTCCCATGCAGACGTCGTGAATGAACGCGCGGTGACCAGTTGGCTGTGCTTGTATGAGGTTGTGACCCAAGTAATCGTGTAATCGCAGTTCTAGAGCATGTGCGCAGACTCCCATAGCCTATCAAGGGCGTGTCTGCCGCGCACGTCGATCCTATAAAAGGCACGCACTCCTCGTGAAAGGCCCTAATGAACGACGATACGACCAGCGTTCTCCCAGAGACTGGTGATCTAGTCGAAGGGTTGCGTGTAAGCACAAGTTTATCACTCGGGACACTGACGCATCGTGGAGAAAACAAGAGAGGGACACACACTATCAGTCATTGTACGATGACGGGCATCAATGACTTGACGAACGGCATAATCCAAATGAATGCCCATGTGACCGAGACTCTGTCTTGAACGTCTTGACTTTTTCCACAACGTCGTACCCCTTGCGCTTGCATCGAATTAGGCGTTGAGACCGGCATAGCCGGCCCCTGATACTACAGAGCTGCGAGTCTGTCATCGTCGGGATGTTCGCGCGCGTGGCTGTCTTACAAGGGCTACCCGATGTTGCTCATGCCGTCTCGAGGTGTGAGGACAGACATTTATGCTTCAGATCATTCCATCATGGTAATTTTTCGTTCGATGGGATGATGGACCCAAGACCAGGTCAGGTCAAGTCTCCGGTACGTCGGCCGCCGACATGTCATCCCCAAGCAAAAGACGTCACCGCTACTCCGCGCCGGCTCTGTCATTCATGCGGTGGGCAGGTCCGTTCAAATTATCCGACTTTTCGACCAGGTAAGCGACCCGATGCTAAAATAAGCAGGGTACGATATATGATCCTCCGAGTCGTCTCTTTTTACGCCAATCGGGCAGTCGGCCGCCTATAAATTCGTCGCGCTTTCCATCAGAGAAAAAAAGCTAGAGGACTGCAGCCAAACCTCGACACCGCGGTATTCTCTGGTTCCTTTTGCGACTGGGAGCCAGCTAAGGAAACATATGCCCGGGTATCTTCATGAACTGTCGATTGGCAGGATGTGGGCGGAGCTTCAAGTCGGGACCCACTGTCGGAGACCTGTCTCAGGCTGTCTGCCATATCTGGGACCTAGTTGGACGCCAGGGTCGACTTATTTAAGGTACGGAGTGAAAACAGATTACGACAAAAGTTGGAGACGAGTCTCAATATAATCGAAAACTTGGCCAGCAGGTGGGTAACCAATTGCCTTCCCGCTCAATTCTCCTCACAACCTCCCCCTAGACGGAATATGCATGAGGATCGACATCAAAAATGAACAACTATTTAGGACGTGGCATGTCCCAGTGTCTTTCACGATCATCGGGTTTGGCCTGACGCCAATTATCACCGACGGAACCACCGATGCCCTACGCATTTCTACTCGCTGATACCTGACGTCACTCTGTCAATGTAAGTATTCCACCAGCGTGTTTCAGGGGTTAAGCGACGTACTTGATAGTATGGTCCCCGGACATTGACTTCATGCGCAGTGCCAGTGTGTTTTCCTGCGACTTGGGAGGGAAACGTGACGCCATTCTCGATTGCTTGCGAAACCCCTTGGGCACTTGTGCTGCATGCAATATTCACGACTCATGCAAGGTGATGCATGATTTTATCGAACATTCCCAAGGAAACAATCGCGCAGTACAAATGGGTGTACAGCATCGCAGAGTAGCGTGACCCTTGCAAGCTGCTAATTCATATAGGAAATGGATTGTGCTCAACCAACTTCCGGTAATGCAAGCTGGGATCAATGCAAGGGATAGCGGCACAGCACGGATCCCATCCATCGAGTATCTTCAAGACCTCTACCATTTCTCCGAAATGACCAATGATCCAGAAGTGGCGTGTCATCTCTGCGCTAGACAAGCATCGCCAGAAGAAACTTAGCAGGACAAAGGCTACTGTATACCTCACTTGTTGATCGCTCAGGAAATGGTGATTGACATGTGAATGCCTTGGACGAGAACAGGTGAGCTGGCTACGCTTGCTACGTAGACTAGATATGTACCGATCGATCCATAGAGTGCGTCCTCATCTGCGCCCGGATACCTCATCAAATGATCCTTGGTGGGATGAAACCACGCCCGATAGATGACATACTCGGACGTTTTTGGCGTATTGGTGTAACCCTGTGATCGAATCTGAGCATTTTGTAGTCGAGTCAGCGTTATGCAGAGTCTCACACCGGCACATTTTGTGCGCCTTACTCCTGACGCCATCTGGCAGTGCTTCTTACAAAGAGGATGCGAATTTTTGTCTCAAGGCTGATGTGGACGCCAGTGATTTTGCATATCTGTATAACACTTCGTGAATCTCTGCAGGTGTCCATTGTAGCTATATGCGCCAAAGAACGGTTGTGCAGCAAGTGAAAGCGAATGAGTTCATCCCAATATTAATACTTGTGAAGGCGACTTGAGACCAGGAAGGTGTCCACATACAGAGCAGAGTCTACGAGTGTTCGTCTGACCTCAACGAGAAACAAGTGGATAGGACGTCACACTGGCACGGCCTACGCACGTATTGTGTAGCTCCCATCGCCAAAAGATGCGGCCCGCATTTGGTTCCAGACTCCAGATCCGTATCAAAACAAGTCAGCATCGAGAGGAGAGTTGAAGTCAATTTTAGAGTCGATCGATGGGTCAAGTGACGGATTGAGTAATGGCATTATATCCAGGTCATACAAGGGCTCTTGCCAGATCTGCCAACTGAAGTCGCTGTTGAAGGTCACCGTTCAAGTTGCAGTGGACAAGTCCTTGACTCACTACAAGTACTCAAGCCAGATCATAGTCCCATTGACACGCACTGAATCGGCTAACTCCATACATCACATGCTAGGACTGACACAAACATTGAATTTGTTTGTGAACAAAACGTTTGATGAGTTTGGTCTGAGATCACAGTAGTTTGGACAATTGATACTCATTCTCCCGAATATCTTTTGCGACGTCCTCATACACCTTGTAGACATAACTCTCAGCATCAAGGGCAAACAACCATTCAGGTAGGTCTTGGCATGTCCACCACCTCTCCTCCGACTGCGTGTTTTGACTGATACCACTTCAAGTTGTCGCACATTACTTCTTCTCCCACAAGCGCAGCACGTCTGACGTGCTGATACCCGACGAAGCATCACGAATCCGGTCAGCTGTAATGTACGCCCGAACGAGTGGACAACCCACCTTATCTGGTCCCATACTCTCCTACAAGAGGAACGTTGCACGGCAACGATCATCGCGCTATCCTCCATTACTTGGGAGCCTCCCTGCTCAGTCGTGCTATAAACCCATCAGTTATGCAATTTCCCGAAGCACGTTCGTACTCACGACAGGAATTGAAGAGCGGAATAACCTATAAGAAAAATCCGTGCTGGCCTGTTTATCCATGTCGGAAGAAAACCATGAGTATTAAGGATCCAGTCGATGAAAGAAGGTGCCTTCGATAACGACTACACGGCGAGGGTCCATCCGTCAACGACTTTTGAGTACGTCTTCCATTTTACCAGGGAAGGCCTGTGGATCGGAAATTTCAAGGTCGTCCCTGAAATTCTCATTAGTGTCCGGTTTACTCCTTTCCCCTTCGCGTGGAAGAGGCAGAAAATGCACCCCCTGGTAGGAAAAGCGTTTATTCGTCGTGTCCTTTGTCACGGTGAACACTTTATCCATACCCATCCACCCGTAAGAGGAGTTGCCCCCTTAACAGAGGTAGTCTGTCAGCGGGTCGTTATCCACCCCTGCGTATCCGGAAGAACGCTTTACATCCCCTATCAGATAGATGTGATTATGATTATACGGCAGAAATACAGAATGGGGATAAGCGCACCAAGATATGTTATCTCGCTTGACCTTTAACACCGTCAGCGGCAAATATTGAGATCAGAAACTTTTCCTTCGACGATAGCACCTGTTATTCACTTCTCTTTGTCTTCAAAGTACGTAACGACATCGTGGTTGAAGTGAATTTCAACGTTGATTGATACAGCGCAGTCCTATATGACTTCGTGAATCTCCGCACGACATCCGTTGTAACCGTAAGCACCCCGTAGCAGCAAGCGAAGCCGCTATTCGCGAACAACTTCGCTAAGTAATTGTGCAAAATGAGTGTATCAACGTGGCGACAAATAAGCCAGATTCTAGAAGGGATGATAAAGCGCTTCAGACGAGTGGCTGTCCCGTCACATTAATGAATACCTATCTTGATGGGCCCAGCGCCGTATGATTCGAGCGGCATTGGGCATACAACCTGATTCATAATGCAGCCCAGCTCCACAGCATGCTCGGAGCAGGGATATACATCTTCATTTAATAAGTGAAAAACATGTTTGGTTTTCACCAAGTAAAACCACTCACCGAGGACATTGAACTCGGGGTTCTTCTCGAAAATCCTGATTCTGTGGCCCTTACACTCACATTCGATAGCACATGCGAGGCCGTTGTAACTGCATTCGACGATGATAATGTCGATGCCCGCGCTTCGAGAAGAGCCACAGCTGTGATATTTCGAAACTTTAGGTCGGGTTCTTGATCCATCTAAGTGATATGAGACTAGAATGGTTTCACGGAAACGGGTTCATTAATATAATGAGAAAGAATCACGACCGTTTCACGCTGCACCATCACACATGTACGACAGTCCAGCAGTGGTCGACCCAGTGAGAAAGATGTGGTAGTGTGACCACCAGAGATACTTGGGAACACCATGACCCCTGCGCTGCGTGCTGAGGATTAAATTTAGCATGGACTCACTTGACTACCGGGGGGAGTAAAGTGTTGGTGAGCATGTCCTTCTATGCAATTCTTGACAGCGTTGCGCATTGGCCTGATCAGTAGAACTCAAAATTCTCACTATGAGTTTATCCTCTGTAAACACCATCGACTATTCATCGTGACTGATCGCATCACTGGACATGCGATCACTGGCATTTGCGGACGTGAGTGAATCAAAGGTGAGAAGCAATAAACATATGATGGGGGTTTGTGTCAAGTCCAAATTTGTTTGTAGTAACCGGCGGGGTTCGTAAAAACACATGAATGTTTCATACCCGGACGTATAAACACCTTCCTCAGCCGCCTTGCCGGCTCGCCCACCGACTTCTTGTTCTCACTTCAACTTGATCTCGATCTCTTCTCTCAGACATGTCCAGCGCAAAGGCGAAAGCGCTTGCAAAGCACGATAATGATGTCGTAATCCTCGCTGCGGTTCGGACTGCACTGACCAAGGTACCATCAGTCATCACTGCACCCAACCGTGTGTTCACGTTCTTTCTGTAGGGCAGGAAAGGCGGCTTCAAAGACACGCGGCCGGAGGAACTCTTGTCTGGCGTATTACGCGCAGCATACACCAGAGCACGTGTAAATCCAGCCCTCATCGAGGACATTGCTGTGGGTAATGTCCTTCCGCCTGGCGGTGGTGCCAACGCAGCCCGAATGGCTGCCCTACACTCTGGCATCCCTAATACCGCTTCAATTAACACCGTCAACCGACAATGTTCATCTGGCCTCGCCGCTGTGAATCAAATCGCCAACGAAATATTAGCGGGCCAGATTGACATTGGGATTGGTAAGCTTTTTCACATGTTCAACCTCCGCCACTTATGTTGGTTGACTATAAGGGGCCGGCGTCGAGTCTATGACATTCGGATGGGGCGGTGGATCGCTTCCTGATGGCTGGTCGCCTTCTGTACTCGCCAATCACGAATCGGAAGATTGTCTCATTCCAATGGGCATCACCTCCGAGAATATCGCTGCCGATTTTGGCATTTCTCGGGAGACGCAGGACAAGTTCGCCGCAGAGTCATTCCAGAAGGCCGCAGCAGCCCAAAGGGCCGGGAAATTCAAGGACGAAATTGTACCGCTTAAAGTGACAGTAATCAATCCGAAGACCGAAGAGGCCATCGAGGTTGTCGTGGACGCAGACGACGGCATACGCGACGGGGTTACCGCCGAAAGTCTTTTAAAACTCAAACCTTCCTTCAAGAAGGACGGCTCGACCCACGCTGGTAGGCCGATACTGAATTGATATTGTGGTTGTGACTCGATCCCTGCCTTCCCAGGAAACGCCTCACAAATCTCCGATGGCGCTGCAGCGGTCGTTCTTACTCGCCGTTCGGTTGCCAAACGGCTTGGCCTCCCCATCATAGGCAAGTACGTCGCAGCTGCGGTGGTCGGCGTTCCACCTCGGATCATGGGTGTGGGGCCTGCCTATGCCATTCCCAAAGTTTTGGAGAAGACTGGTCTCTCCAGGGATGACGTGGACTTTTACGAGATTAACGAGGCCTTTGCATCACAAGCCATTTACTCCGTTGACAAGATTGGAATTCCATACGACAAAGTGAATGTGAACGGTGGTGCCATCGCCATTGGCCATCCTCTTGGTTGTAGTACGTCGTCCTCGTTATCTTTGTCATGTTATCTTATTTATTTTGAATCGCAGCTGGAGCCCGGCAAATTGCTACTGGCTTGAACATTGCTAAGCAGAGGAACGAGAGAATATTTGTGACGAGTATGTGCATAGGTTCTGGGATGGGAATGGCTGCTGTCTTCGTCAGTGAGCCCTGATGATGATTACCTGTTTATGTGGATCACAACCGTTGTTCTACCGCCTTGTATCGTATCTTCAACCTGGCATCCAATGGAAGGTTATAGCCTGGTAATCGAACACAGAACGTTCAACGAACCAGCCAGATTTCAATCAGGATTGTTGCAGTATAGATATACAGTACCCACATCCTACAGTTAACTAAGTCCCAATCTACCAACACTAATGCATGACGCAATAAAATGGATATCTCTTTCAAACGGGCCGCCACCGACCTCTCGAGATATCGGGGCGATCTTGGGTGAAAGATGTCCTTCTCCCTGGATGCATTAGGCTCAAGAATCTCCAGTAGCACTGATAGGTGACGAAGGAGAATCCCAAATATTAACCGTCCAGGTGCAACTTTCAATGAAAAAAAAAATAAGCGCATCGCCGTAAATAATGAGCCAAAGTTCACGCGCACGGACCAAGGCCAAAGGAAGTATAAAATTGTGGAACAGACAACAGGCAAAGTTCCTCACAGTCAACCTCGATTTGAAACCGGCGATGGCATATATGTATAACTTCGACGGCAATTCAATCCATGGCCATGGCCAAGCATCGAGAAGAGAGACTACAGGAACTGGGCATGCCGTTTGCCTTTACACTCCGATAGGTTGGACGGCTAATCAGCTCTTGATACAAAATATCTGCATAATCTATCTTTTCAATGTTTTCAGTTTTTGAAATCATGCTGCGGTAAACTCGCACAGGTGAGTTGGCAATAAAACACCAGGAAGGGTGACTTAATCGTAGGACTGAAGTGGAACTCGTTACTCCTTGAGGTGGTTTATTTTAAACTATTAATAATTTGGCTTGTGACTCATTGATGCAGTGGCGGGCAAGATCGAGTTGATCTCGGAAACCTGCTGTTGGGAATGGTTATAAGTAGCCATAAGCGCAGGCGTAGTTTGGTTCTGCGTCAATGTTCTAGCCTACGACGTGCCGGGTCAAGTGGGTTCCGTGTGTTTTGCCCCAGTGCGTTCCCGAGCAACAGTGAATTAGGTGAGTTATTACCTCCTCGGTCATCAATATTTCTTGTAATTACATCCAGGGCCCATGATGACGCCACTGCGTGTTCTCCCAGTGGTGTCGCCATGGCCATTGACCATGTTCCCTGTCGTGCGCTCAGGGTGATGCCTATCTCAGGTGCGTAGCTCCGCGCTGCACCATGAGAAATAGTCTTACGGGTGGATCTATGCATATTGTTCTTTAGCCGAAGTCCTCCTGCCCGGAGCTTCAGGTCGACGGAGTTCGTTGCCGATGAAACGGACGGAACACAGATTCCATTCAAGTGCTTCATAACTCACTCAAATCCCCAAGATTGTTAATGACGGCATTTCGCAGGAAACTTTACTAGGACACATCCGCAACCTGTGACGCTTACAAAAATCCACGCCTTCGAATGTTCGCAACCGTAACGTAGCACGCTCAAACCTGACAGATTTCATCTCTGATATGGAATAGCACACTCTCGCTAGGGTGCGGCCCCAATGCTCACGAGTCCACGAAGTCATCTCCCTTTGTTCGGATGCAACTTCCCCCGAAGTTATCCCCTTCTCGAGAGGATCCGCATTCTTCCTGAATGCACGCTTCGTCGAACCCGAAGTAGTTCCGTAGAAGAAATAGCATCGATCCACGTACAGCGCATCGTGGTTACGCACATGTAATTCGCTCCTTAGGGGATTCAAATTGGCTGTTCTGTTATTACCGATCAGTGACACGTTCCACGAAAAAAGCCTCAACGAAAAATATTTCAATCCTCTTCGAGCTGGCCGATCACCGCCTTCTTTTTTTTTGTTCCTCCTTCACCGTTATAATTCTGGGGCAAGTCGTCGATCTTCTATCGTCCCACGTAAGCGAAGGGAAGTGAAAGATAAGATACTATACCTCTTTCAATTTTTTTTTCCTCCAAGGAAAATGTAACAGGCTATGGCTCTCGTGCATCCCCGCGCCTTTCGGTCGTTCCACGCTGACAGGGCTCTCGTGGGATTTCCGGGGGCGTCTTGAGTCTTGGCTGGTCTTGGCAGGAAAACAAACGTTGTCCCATTTGCCCAGGCATTTACCAATGACCACGGGTTGGGATTGTCTCATTTGGAAAACTTAACCAGGGACACTCCAGCAGGGACAATCAAGACATGAGTGAGGTGCCCCGGTGACCGATCCCAGGTATGGTGCACCCAAATACGTCGGTCCATTATTCATGCTGACCGCGTGCCATGGGTACCTAACTGTAATTTCCCTAGGATGTAGTTAGGTGTTGGTGGACCGCACGCACCTGCGAGCCTCGGGCCCTTCTAACACTTCACCTGCCCCAATGCACGAGAGTTGCCGGACGAAGAGGTTCGTTTACTTAGTCGTCACATTTCACCGCATCGGCGTGTGGCCCGTTCATAGTGAATGGTATAAGAACTGCGCAAACAACCCTTTCGCGCAATTTATCTAACCTATCGAATGTTTGCGACGACCCTGATCAGGTTCCCTCTTTGGTTCTTGTTCTCCCTTCCCAGGTTGTGGCGTCCCAGATGAGTCGTGGTCTCTAAAACGCTGTCTACAAGTTCAACTTGTCCGCCACAACGCACATATCAACCGCAGGTAAGCCGCAAAGCGGATATTGAAGATCCAATCCTAAGAACTGATGGTCCCCCGGAGTTTGACATGACCCGTCTTCCAACCACCAAGCTATCCAAACTTGACCTGGCATGAAAGCATCCCGAATAGAACCCGTTCTTGGACTGCTTTACGACGAGATTCTCTAATGGGCGACCAATCAGGACATCGACCTCGTTCATGTTCCTGGCAATTAAATTGACAGCGAAGGATTGGATGTTCCTATCGGTGCACCACTGCAATATAGCCAAAAAAACTATCTGTCACTTGCATGGTGGGGGTTAAGTTGTCAACTCTGCTCATCTGACAGACCCTCCCGCGACGATACCTGGGACCTTCACTAGACCTGGGTTAGGCGAAAATTCCAGATCAAATATCGACTCTCAAGTGCGCCGCGGCACCTTGCCCAGAACCCTTTCCCCCCAGCCCTGCTGGATATACTGATACGATACAAGTACCTCGTGAACGACCTTGGAATCAGTCCAAGTGACGCACATATTGAGGGACTCGGCCGGAATGAACCTTGCGCTCGCATTGGTCCGCTATCTCATCAAATGCCGGAACGGAAGGCACTCATCCCCCTCCTCAGCTCCGCCCGCAGGCTTAATTTTGTCGCCATGGCCAGACATGGGCGCCACTCACGGAACACCTGAATCGGCAATATTCTCGTTCGCATCATCGGGTACGCTCGGATGGGGTCTACACGGCCGAACGGCATACCCCAAACTAGCCCTCCTAGGCAAAGTGGGAAAAATCGCTATATCTCCCCGACTTCTTTGCTCTGCAGCGAGGCTCGATTTGCAAATTTTCCGAGGGGGTTCATCAACGGAGGAAGTGCTGATACCCTCGTGGATCAGATAATTCAGGAAGTGGATGGTAGCGGATATGGGCGAGGGGTATGGAGTTGGCCGAGTGACTTATTACGAAGCACCGGGTGTTGTTCGTGTCTACCCTGGTTTTGAGTTCCATGAACTGGGACATAGCGAGGCATACCGGATAATGGCAGAACGGGTCACCTCGGGATGATGTGGCTCATTCCACTGGTTCGGCATCATGGAATTGTTCAACGAGGTGAGCTATAACTTACATAGACGATCCCAGAAAGGATGGCCGGCAGTGCTACAGCCGGTGTAAAGATATTAATTCGGCTGTTTTAATATTTTTCCTCGACAAACAATCGGTATCCCCGAAAACAAGCGTAGAACCGCTCATGTCACGATGATTCTATCCGCGCAAGTCCTGAAGGAATACTACAACTTCGAGGTGTTCCCCCAGTCAAGAACTCGTCTGCATGAATTCGTGAAATCCACCCTCATCGGAGTTCATGCGCTTAAACAACGCAAGGCCTATATGAACGATGACAATGTCCTTATGCAATACATCCAGCTGACCGATGGGCCCTCCTCAAGTTAATTGGACTTGCTGTGCGTTTCACTCGGTGGTTATATGAATGACGTGATACAATAGACGGACTTGAACTTTGTGTAAGTACTCAACCGGTCCGAAGTGAGCCCATGATGAAAAATTTGCCGAGTTACTGGAAGTGCACCGGTCGCTTGTCCTGGCATTGCATGTCAAGAGGGCATGTTGAAGTAATCGCGTCGGGTGTTGCGCCCGATTTCACCTTTCTTGTTTAAATTGCACGTCTCAACTGCACCGCTGATCATGATTAGTTCATCGTGCCGCCCGGATGGGTCGGACAAGCGGTAGACTAGTGCTCCTGATATCAAACGTTGTTTTGTGAGATGCATCGTGCTGCGATCGGAAGCATGCTGCGGAAAGGAGATAAGAATTCAATTAGGCGCACAGCATACGTCGAGTGATGCACGCTGAGAATGCATGGCCGCTTTGCACCACAGCTTGTAACAATAAAATTTTCATGCCCAAAAGTACAAACATACCAGGAACGAGCGTTTCCACGGTGTAATACCGCACAGGGGCAGTGACTGAGTGGCAACATGCAATGAAACATCGTCTGGCCAGCATGGTTGTATACTACTAACATTGCATCTCCATGGCGGCGATAATGGAATTTCGGAATTTTCGCGTCAATGGTATACAGGGTCATCAATGAATTGGAGCAACCAAGGACGGTCTGAATAAACATGACTATATTATCGGAACTTTGCGAACTCGTGGATGGACTCGTAGCCAAAAAAAGCAAGTTGTCTAGAAAACTTGGTGGCCGACGTGATCACATCTGGGACGAAAGAGTAAGAGAATCAGGAGATAAACCCGCTCTTCCTCCGATGCAAGCAAACCTAATCGACGTGTGGGGAACATCTCGACACGATGCAATGAGTCAGGACTCAGGAGTGTGCAAACGGTGACTCATCTTCCTTTATCTTCTACCTGGGATCTTTATTTTGTGCTTCAAAAACGGAGATTACGGTATCAAGAAATACAGGACCTTAACGGTTACAAACGTCTTCTTCGTCTAACCCTGATAGGCTTTTGCGGAGAAGCGGCTAGCAGTAGAGGATAATTATAAATGTTGCGTGGTGTTTCGTCGGCACGATGTGTAAGTTGTCAAGAGCGTGAATGATACAGTATTTTTTTTTGGACACAAGCAGAGACTCACAGCAGGAAAACGAGCACGTAACCTGTGAACAACTCTGCCCGAGGATGTAATGGCGAGTCAAGGTTTAGGATATGGGTTAGCATACTCAGTCCAGGAAGCCATATACTATTGGAGACTAAAAGTAGCGGTATCGATGAAGCAAGATATCAGGGCATGTGGTATCAGAAAAGGCAAGTGAAAGCGTGGATAAAATGGGTCGGATATTATCGCAGCGCCTCTGGGATGTGCCTGTGGTTACCATACTTAAAACGATTGAATAGACGGCAACTGGCGCCATGGCGCAAAGTCGCATTTGGAAATGATGTTCCATCGAGGAAGATGATCAAGATCTTTTCACCTCATGTTGAACGCACCTAGCAGCTAAGCAGCTGATATGATGCTGGCTACGTGTCATGTGCTCAAAGGGTAGACTAAATGGACGAAACGGAAGTGGGCCACAAGGCAAGGGCAGGCGTGGAAGCGAAGAGGATGGCAGCGGGCAAACATTGGCATTACATGTATCTATCATTTGGACTTGGTAGCGAGTTTGGATGAAGTCCATCCGTTGGAACTTGAAGTGGATCGGGAAGTAACGGTGCACAGCACCGTCCATCCGGCCAACGCGGGTGTACGGATATGAAAAGATCGATCATTTCGAGGTGGGATGGTGAGGAGGAAAAAATTGTTCAAGGATGCGAGGAGAGCAAACAGTGTTCGTTGTTGTCAAAGTGTGTCACAGGCCACCGCACACAACGGCGTAAAGGGCGAAGAGAGCCGAAAGAGGCAGGTTGGGTAAATGGATTGTAATATTACCACATGCAAGAGCCGTACTATATCAACCAGTGTGCGTCAACACGCTAACAGGAAATGTAAAAGATGTTAGTGTTCTTTCCGGAGATAGACGGACTCATCTTACCGAAGATCAATCGATGCAAAAGCCAAACCCACACCTCCTTACGGAACTGAAATACCTTGTGCCTTTATTGTTTGCGCGTCCAGCGCGCCTCTGACCACCTCTAGTTTCATATTTAGGCACCAAAAGCAGAAAAAAAACTATAAAGCCCGAAGAACTTACTCCGCAGGCCCATATACTGGAACTTGCCGTTGGCCGGAAGCTGCCAAGGTAAAGTTTATTGTTCGAACCTGAATATGAGCTCAGATCAAAAGTGTCATTTCACCAGAAGACCGGCTTTTCACTCCTGCAAGTCCCGAGACGGGTCTTTCTGTCATCCGGACTTTTATTAACATTGAAGCAGACCCACTTCGGCTCGCTTATATATCCGGGCTGTAGCCACTGCATCACTCGTCAATCTCGGAAAGCTTTTAATCCACTGACTGCCTTTCGGGTTCGTGTACACCACTCTGCCGCTTTTATCTGTGCACGTCTCTCCTCGTCCTGCTAATCCGTATCCTTTCTGTCTCTATGGACCCAGATAGGCACCTGCCCATTCCTGGGCGTAAACATCCTCGAAATCCGCCTCCCATGATGTCTCCCTCTGCATCTGACTCCCAGGCGCGCCCCATCGCGCCGTCTGCGACCACGTATCAGCCTTCTCTCCCGTCCATACGGCAGCTCCACCCCTATCTCCCACCTTCTGGGGCCACGCAACCCCATCTGCCCGCTCAGGATTCACCCTCGTATGCTTACACACATTCCGGTGCTTACGCTAGTGCTTCAGGATCGACAGATCCTCATCCCAGCCAATCAATGCCACCTCACAGTGGTACGTATACCCGAAGTGAAGGGCTTGATTCAGAGCCCGAGGGCGAAACGGAGCAACCTGGACCCGCCAAAAAGAAACGGCGACGTCAAGCCCTGAGTTGTAATGGTACGTCTTTTGGACGTCATACTCCGCTGATCTTCTTGACGTGAATCGCTTATGGTGCACGCGGATGTCAATTGACGCCTCTCTGTTGTGAACGCACGCACTCGAACCTACCCGAACCTGACCATGCGGCTCTATAGAGTGCAAAAGGCGCAAAATCAAATGTGACAGGTTCGGCGTTTGTAGTCCGATTCATCAGGTCTCGAGACTGAGACGGTATTTTAGGGCGCAACCGTGTGGCCCCTGCACGCGACGCGGTGAACAGTCAAAATGTCAGTGGCGTACCTTGGAGCCTGTGTATGTCAAGTTTGGTATCCAATTCCACCGGTGGCATTGACATCCAGGTCCCAGGGACAAATACGTCACCCGTGCAGAGTACGACGAACTGAAATCTCGTAGCAGGGCAGAATATGATGAACTCAAGGCTAGGTTAGATCACCTAGAAACCATGGTCTCGCGCATTTTCTCCGCCCCACCTAGCGCCGCCAACGTGCCGTTGTACTCAATGTCTCCCGATATGTCAGGTGCTCCGTCATCCGAAAACATCTCATACCACGCTGGTCACGCGTCAACGGGACCAGTATTCTACTCATCCGCTATGCCTCCGTCGGCTTCATACCCAGTTGATCATGTACCTAAGCCTCCACAATACGCATCAACCTCCCCTCACGTGGTTACACCAGGGGCACTCCCGGCCACCACTGCCACTCAACCTCCCCTTGGAGGAGGCGGTGGCGGACCAAGTCACGTCCGACGTGCATCCGCGTCAGAAACCTTGTCTCCGACCGCAGTGAGACAATCGCCCCTCTCCCTCGCCTCTATCACATCTCCATACAACACGGACACGCAGTCAAAAAACTACCACGCGCAGACGCTCAACTTGCCGGGCGAGCGTCTGCGCCCAGCTCTTCTTCGAGACGAATGGAAAGGCCTGGCAACGCTCCGATGCGGCAACCGCCAACGGCGATGGAACACCCACACTCGTCAACGACGAGTAGCTCGGACGTTGCCATGGAGGGACCGTCCGGCCCTCCCATGGCTCTCCACTTACCCGGCCCGTCGTCTCGCATGCGATACGGAGAATCGGGTGTAGGTCTTCCCGGACCTAGTTCAGGTCGAGACACGAGGGACAGCAGGGACGCAAGGCATGGACCTTCTACAGAGCGATAACGGTTACCAAGTTTTATCCCAAATGTCTCGTCCGATCAGGAAGGATGTGCATGGACCTGATGTGATCAATTCACTTGTGTGAGCTCCGCGTAGTCCGGGTTCCAGACTCCACAACACGCGGTACAAAGCATCACCACAAATATTTCTGTCGCTAATTCACTTGCACGGACATGAATTTTGCCTTCTTCCTTCATACCCACTCAAACTTCGCTCATACTCCGTGAACACTGCTTTCTTTTTGTGACGCATTTACGACATCTTAGCATCTGCCATTATCAGAGATCATCCTGTCTTAGCTACAATATCCACCGGTGATGTCCCCCGCTGAGTAGTAGATAATTTACGAGCGGTCATCTACTTTGATTCCCGAAAAACAAAAATCACTCCCAAACCAGTTTGCCGCGATCATCCACCGTGGCATGCATACCACCGCTCGGTCGTTTTCCCCCACCTTGCTGAGATTGTTCGATGATCCGGAGTCGCTCCAACTCGCGTTTGTGCGTTGCAAGTCCTTCTAATCGCACTACCTCTGTTTCCGCCTTGACAGACTTGGCAAGCTCCCTCTTGCGCGCGTTTTGTCGCTGCTTCTTGGTCGTCGTTCCTGGCACCGCTGGAGGTGACGTAGAAGTCGACGTCGACGCCATGGTCGTCGTCTGTAGGGGTCCTATTTTTGATTGGTTGTCAATGAGAACACCGAGGGACGTGCAAGAAAAGTATAATTACGGGTACGGCTTCGACTCTTGACGATGCCCCATTCCCCTTCGTCTTCTTGATCGGCATCATGGACGAGCAAGCTGTCTTCGACGACGTCTCCATAGTCATCCCATGAAAAGCCTGGGACGGGAGTCTCGTCCACCGGTGGCTGGACCCGCATGACGCGTGCCAGGGTAGGAAAATCGGGCTGTTCCAACATACTGGCAGAAAAAGGGGGAGGGAGGGAAATTCAAGATCAGCGTCCGCACTACTCGGAAGACATGCAGAAAATCGCAGCGGGAGGGATGTCAGGAAAGCAAGGAAATAAAATACACCGAGAAACAAAATGCAAAGCCGATCGAAAAGCGAGGACAAAAAAAAGAAAAAGAAAGAAGGAAAAAGGAAACGTACTCGTCGACGCCTGTTCTCCTTGGTTTCGGAACGAGTTTCTCAGCAAGGGTACGCTGCACAAGGTCTGCACGCGTTCCGCGCATGTCGGTAACGATGCTATCCATACGCTCCACCACGGGCGAATCGCTCGCTGTAGAGGCCATATCGCTGCTCGTCATGTCGATCGCGTCCGCAAGCCTTTGAGCCAGTCCATCCGTGGACTTGGACGTCTTGAGACGGTGACGGTCGATGTGCGTCCACGAACCGTCGGTATCCAACGACAGGGAGGAACGGATCTCACGGGGTTGCGACGGCGCATGCACGCGGGCCTGAGCGTGAGGCTGGGACGGCGGTGCGAGCCTCGTGCTCGCACGGAGATTGCCTTTTCCCATCGCACGGGAGGAAGCCAGTGCAGAAGCAGACACGGACGGAGAGAGAGACACCGAAGCGTCGGTACTATCGCCGGAGCGCAGTCCATGCGCCGCGGTACGTCCAACGCGTACCTCCTTACCCGCCTCCGAACTCTTGTCCTCGTCCTCATCCCCATGTGTACCCTTGGCCGGCTTCTTCTTATTCTTCCGCCTCTTGGTCTTTTCGCCGTTTCCTGGCTTGGGCGACGTCCCAGCCGGTGACACTTCTCGGGAACCCACGTCTGCGGCCACATCCACCTTTGCATCTGCGCCTGCACCGTCGAAATCGCCCGGTACGACCGCAGCAGCGTCTTCTTCGTCTTCGCCTTTACCCTTGTCTTGGTCCTCCTCCCCGCCCTCGCCCACATCCATGTCCATGCCTTTGCCCTTGCCCTTCTTCCTCTTCCTCGCCTTTCGTGTCGTCCGCCCAGAATCGGACGTATTCGCAACACCCTTCACCCCGCCTCTGCTCGTCGCGTCCGGCTCTCCGTCTGCGCTCGGACGTGGGGTATGCGCACCCAGTGCGCGGGTATCGGTGTCCTTGGGGGCGCCAAACAGTTGGCCCAGCTGGGTATAAGCATAGACGACGCCCAGACCGGCGACGAACAAGCCCGCAGCGACCGTCGCTGTGGACGACGTCGTCGACGACGACAACAAGTCGGTCGCCATGGGGGGAACTGTACTGTCACTAGTACTGCCACAGGAAAAACGTTGGGGTGCCTGCAAGTCCAAGAAGTGAATTCGTGGCTCGCAGCTCTGAATGGAAGGCGTTGCTCTTGTTCTGTCGGGTTCGGCCCGCGTGACACCCTTGACTACGACGCGTAAACACGCACACACAACGCGATCACTTGCTGTACTTTTTCACTGCAAATAGTAAAACAGCGTATTATCAGCGTCTGAGGTGCGGCAGGTCATCGACGACAGCACTGAAAATAAGTGACAGACGCGGGAAATCAGCGTCGAATACAATGAATAAAAACGAATATGACGCTGATTTTCATTAGCCATGCGCCGGCAGGTTTATGGGCTTATTACTGTGCATTATTAGTCGGAAATTCGCAAAATCGATCTCAATGGATGTATTCCGATGCGAAAAAAACAAGTTATGTGGCCACTCAGAATTGGAGGTGGTTACATTTCAAGTGTTGCCACAACCGTGATTCGAACGTACGACCTCCCGATTGGTTACTTAGCCTGGCAACATATTAACTAACCGTTAAGCTACGAGGCTGTTTCAAGTAATAAACCATTGTGGTTACATATGTCAAATCTTCACGTACTTGACGCATGTCTCTACGTCCCGCTCATGATCGAGACCCAATTAGAACCACTTTAGCTTCGACAACTGAAATTTTCAGACAACACTGATTTTCAGTGTCAGACAAGAGCAATGATGAAAATCAGCGTCACGGTCACTTATTATGTACACATCAGTGTCCACGACGCCGATTATCGATGTATTTACTATTTGCAGTGTTTTGCCGAACGAGCACCAAGTAGTATATCACAATATATATATGACAGAGCAGATCGTCACTAACCCCAAGATAAAAAAAGAATACAGAAAAAAAAGGGAAAGAGATTAAAAAGTCTCGTTCAAGAGGACTTGGAATTTGAAGTTGGAAATAATAGTATAATATAGTAATGAGAGGATTCAAAAAATGGAGGGTGAAAAGGGATGGCGTCGCTATAGATACCGCTCTCCGACCGTGCGTGAGATGGCTGTGATGTGTACAAAAAGGAAAGAATAAAAAGGGTCGTCGAGGTAGCTCAATGTGACAATGAAGATGAGATGGTTATGGCTACGGATGTGTGGATAGGACGTGAGACTCTGAGCAGAGGGGTATAGATAAAAAAAAGCAAGTCGTCAGTTCCAGCTAAATAAGAACACGTTACGTCTCAGAAAGTGTTGAAAACCGCATGCTGTCCGATAGGAGCTCTGCCGCACCGTTGATGTGCAACGTCCCACCCGCCTTGTCACTCCGTGCCAACAAGTCGTCCCAAATGTCTGCTTTTTCCCGCTCGCTCAACGGTGGTCGGCGCGGCCCATCGAGTTCTCGGAACGTGAGTTGCTTGCCGGCGTGTGGGGTCGCGTCTCCGTCCCAGCTGCGTGATCCTCCAGGTTCGGGGGACTCTACTCGTGCTGTCATGTCGCTCTGCGAACTCGGCGTTCGGTCCATCTGTCGTACGCCCCCACTCCCATCCACCGGCTTGACCACCATCGAATGCGAGGGCGAGCTCGACACGCTCCCATGCCCTCCACGTCTCGAATTACTTGGTGGTCTCGGCGGCGGCGACAACGACACGATCCCATCCACTATCCGTGACTGTCCAAGCACAAGTCCGTGGCTTTGATACGATGCATGTGTACTCCCAGCAGCAGGCGTGGACGTAGAAGAGGGTCTTGAAGATCCACACGAAGGTGGATCCCCAGCACACGTCTGACGACGTGAAGGCAATGGCACAAGGTCGCCATTCTCGACGTCCTCCACCGTTCGCAGACCGGCGGGAACAGACGTCGACCGACGGGGAGATCGTGGAGCTGGCATCGATGGCGTGCTTGGCTCACCGCATTGGACGTGGTGGTCATCACCTAGACGTAGTTGTTCGAGTGGTGTGATGATGTGTCGGTCGAGGGAAATGTCTGGTGCGCGGGATGCTACCGCGGCCTCACCATAAGAGGATACTGAAGAGCGGGGTGAATAGGTCTTGTGAAAGAACTGCGTAGAGGCGACGTCGGATGAGTTGGGCGAGGAGGTTGCCACGCTTGGTCGGGCGACGGTGATGTTCCTCGGTGCCGTGGACGGCCGGATGTGGTCCCTGTCGTGCGAAGATGATGAGAACTGATGGCGTGATGTTGACAGGGGTTCGTTGCCGCGATCGCCTTGGTTCACCTTCCCCAACAGCTCCTTTGGAATAGCGGGCACGGGCGGAACGGCCTTTTCAACCTGAAATCTGTCCCTCAAGCCCCCCGTACTGATCCGCCGCATCAGCCGCCAGAGTTTTCCACCCTCACCCCCGTCCGCCTTTTCAGACCCTGACCGTGCATGACTCGCAATCGGACTGGCCCATGCACCGTCCCCCGCATTCGACACGCCATCCATGGATCGCCCCGTTGACCGCATGATAAACTTGTCACCTCCCCACATCTCCTGGAGGCTAGGGTGCGCTTTCGAATGCCCTCTATCACGCGAAGGCGATTCCTCCGACATCATGCCCCCTCCCCTGGGCTTTCGCAACCGAGTCGAGACTTTGCGTGTGAGACCGCGACCAACGGAGTCGGACATGGACGGCTGGTGCGAGGGGGTGGCTTGAGACGTAGGTTGATCCATTTCGAACCTGCTCCACCGATCGTCTGGACCTCCAGCTTGCACGCGACGGCCCGACGATGAGCCAAAGACTGTGTAATAAGGTGTTGGCGAGTGCTCCAAGTGATCTCGATCGTACCCACCATGATGGGACGCAGTCGAGCACATCTGGTCGTCTATTGATAGTTTGGGAGGGCTGGACGTATCATCTCGATGGAGTTCCTGTTGTTTATAGGCCTCAACGACGGCACTGGCTGGGGTCAGTGGGAAAGATATCCCGCCTTGACGGGAAATGCCCTCTTTGGGTGGTAGACGAAGACGGTCTAGATCGCCTTCATGTGGACTGGAAGGACTGCTCATGCCCCGCTCGCGTCCTTTAAAGAGCTTGGCAGAGCCACTCGGACGGCGTCTCAGGACGTTGCGCGTTTTAGGTTCCCTCCCACGAGCAGGGGGAGAGGGAGTGTTTTGGGCCGAAACATCGAGACTCTGTTGAGTTGTTGGGAGACCGATACCTGTTCTGGAATTATGAATTTTGGGAGCCGCTTCGCTCGCATATCGACGATGTGCATCTATCAGAGTATTAGAGGTATGACTTGGGCTGGGTATGGCAGGGGCGACGCTACCCGAGATCTCCAGATCGGGCGGACGTAATTTCCGAGGTGTCATGGACCATTTGCCGGAGGCGGCAGGGATATAGAACGAACTGGACGACGTTTCGCTCTCCGAAGGCGTGGTCGTGGTTGAATTGATAGAGAAGCGGGAGGGCGACGGAACAGCAGGTTTGGAGAGAAAGTTTTTTATGCTCATGGTCAGTCGTGAGTGGGATCGTGTGTGGCGGTCGGGTTGACCATTGTCAGCGCTGCTGGCAGGTGCGAGGACAGATGGAGAGTGGGGTGCGGTCGAGGGTCGATATGATAAGTGGCTGGATGGGTATTTGCGAGGTATTCGTGGTGCCGAGGCTTGTGTGTCTGATTCGGTCGTGGACAGGGACCACGGGGAGGCGGGATTGGAAGAACGGGACGAGGCTGAACCAAGTATGGGAGAATGGGATCCTGGCGTCAAGACACCAAACTCGGATCGGTATTTTGATTCTGCGGAGGGCACTGATTCGGAGGTCGCGGATGAGAGGGATGCCGGAAAAAGGCTGCTGTACCCGGTAGAGGGCGAGGTCATTGGTGTGGATTGGGCACTCGTTGAGTGAGACTGAGAGGCGTGTGTGGGCAATGATGGGGTGGGTAGATCATCGTGATGGGAGCTTGTAGTTGCCAACGAGTGCGAAGACATGCTGAGATCACGGGCGTAACGCTGGAACAATTTGCGGGGTGTTTCTTTGGTGGAGTGATCGTCGGTGGAGCGTGATGCACTGCGCTGGCGCTGGGCCGAGGTTCGTGATGCAGTGAACATGGTAATCTGCAAGGATAATGGGTGTGGAACAGGAGGGAAGGTAAGGCGAACAAGTGGAAGAGTGATACGAAGACCCTAGAAACGGTTGAACAAGAATAGCCTGGATAGAGACATGATTGATATGATCTGTTAAACGAGCGCGGAGGGAATGCGGGGACATACATAATACTCGATAGACGATCTGTGGATGAAAAAAGGAGAACAAAAAAGGGAGGGCAGATGTTGGTTCTTGAATTGTTCGGTAGGAAGTCGTAGAACGCCGAGAAGGGTGCGTAGTGCGAGCGCCGGAACCAAAATAGAGTTACCTCCGGACGGAGGCGTCAGCGTGTGATCGGGATCAACGGGGGCTGAAAGTCAAAAGGTCGGTGATGTGCGTTTAAAAAATGAGGAGAAAAGAGTGTGGGATGTGGAGTATGCTAGAACCAGCGACCATGAGCGGTGTAGGACGGACAAAGGAGAGATGGTTACCTCTGCATACGCCGGTTGGAAATCTGCAAGGAACCGCCATCAGCGCTGAATTTGACACGAGGCAAGGCAGACTCACAATGATGGGGAAAGGATACTTCTCGAACCGAGTTGGCAACCGTAGCATTTCCCATTTACGTGACCCCTGCACAGGTCGAGTCGATTGATATAGTATGTGGTACGCATCGCCAACGCATCGCTCCTTTCTTCCCCTCCTCTTAGACACCCAGTCATGTCCATCCCAGTCGACGTCAGTCCAGATCACCCGATAGACCAGCAGCCGATTATCGGTTTGATCGGTATGGGTGCCATGGGCACCATGTACGCGAAACATCTCTCCGAGGCCGGCTGGAAAAAGTACATCCCTTCTTCCCATCTCTACCCCAATCTGATATCCCCTCCCCATCCAAAGAATCAGCATTTGTGATCTTCCCGAAAAATACGAGTCATTGAAACGCACGTACAAAGGTTCCGTCTCAGTTCCAACCCGATACGTCAGGCTCTTCTCACGATCCTCCACCTAGACGTCCCCGGAATCACCGTCCACAGAGACGGCCATGGCGTCTCTCGGATATCTGACTTTATCATGTACTCCGTGGAAGCCGAGTATATTGACCGTGTAGTACAACAATATGGCCCCTGTAAGTACCTCTCCTTTGTTTTCCCGCGTGTCACTCACCCTACCCTTTGATGGGAATTTAGCAACCAAAGTCGGCGCCATCGTCTCTGGACAGACCTCCGTCAAAGCGCCCGAAAAAGCTGCCTTCGAAGCACATCTCCCGGATGATGTTCACATTGTCTCTATCCACTCCCTTCACGGACCTACCGTTTCCCCGGTGGGTCAGCCCTTTGTGCGTACTTGGCTCGCCCCTTTCTTTTACCCCCCAGACTCACATGTTCCTAGGTCATCATCAAGCACCGTGCCCCTGATGAATGCGTCCGGGTCGTCGAGAACATATTCAAGTGCTTCAAGTCGCGTTATGTCTACCTCACTTACGAGGATCACGACCTCGTCACCGCCAATGTCCAAGCGGTCACTCACGCTGCTTTCCTCACGTACGTCTCTTCATTTCCTTCGCGACCGACTCATGTTCATCTCTCTCATGCTAGCATGGGTACAGCATGGGCTGCCCAGCGCTCATATCCCTGGGAACAGGGCCAGTATGTCGGAGGTATCGAAACCGTAAAGGTCAACATCATGCTTCGCATCTACTCCAACAAATGGCACGTCTACGCTGGCCTCGCTATCCTAAACCCCTCGGCCAAGATCCAAATCGATACATACGCTTCCAGCGCCACAGACCTCTTCAAACTCATGCTCGCGGGCGACCATCCCGCCCTCCGAGAGCGTGTCTACGCCGCCCGCGAGAAAGTCTTTGGGGTCAAGGAGACCGAAGAAGGCGGATCGACCCCGATCTTCCTCACCGAGGACGTCCTGGACCAATTCACGATCGGGGGGAACCCCAATCGCGGTTCGTCCTCGCCCACCGGGTCCACCGTACCGCGAACCAACTCCCAACTCGCACTGCTCGCGATGGTGGACTGTTGGGCCCGTCTCTCCATCCAACCGTTTGATCACCTCGCGCTCGCGGCGACGCCCGTGTTCCGAATGTGGATCGGCGTGGCAGAGTACCTCTTTCGCTCCGTGTCGCGTTTGGACGTGGCGATTCATGCGGCGCTGGCCGATGTGACATACCGATCCGAAGACTTGGAGTTTGTTGTTGCCGCCCGGGGATGGAGTCAGTGTGTCGCTTTTGGCGACTTTGAGTTGTACAAGGACAGGTTTATGCAGACGGCTACGTTCTTCGAATCAAGGTTCGAGGCGGCGAACAAGATTGGAGGGGCGATGATCAAGGCGATCGTTGATAGCAATGCCGTGGCCAAGTAGTACTATGGAGGGGCTTGTGTACGATATCCCGATCTTGTTCCCCGCCCCCTCCCTCAGGCGCTGTAATCTTGTGTCTCTACTCACGTGACATTGTGAATAGTCCATGTCATTGTCAAGCTTTTGTTATTGCCAATGCCATGCCTCAGTCCAGGTCGTCCTCCTCTTCGATAACGCACCCGTTTCAGAATACGACCGGCCTTCTAGTCGTCATCCCAGACAAGATCGACGTCGAAGAGGAATCCCGCTTTTACGACCAACTCTGTGATGTGCGTAAGCGCCGAGTTCTGCAGGGAGGACTGAACCTGACGAGGACGCAGGAACCGGATGCTGCATCACGCGCCTCGATCCATCTCTCCCAAGGTGCTCCCTCTGTCTTTTCGCATGACATATGGCTCGGTGACAGTTCGGGTGAGAGCCGTGCGTTTGCGAGGGACGTCCAGATAAGTGGGTGGACCAACGTCGGCGATAAACTCGGTGGCGCGTACGTCGGTACGTCTTTTTCTGCCATGCGGGTCGGTGCGTGTCGGGATTGAAACGGTGTGTACGTCGAACGTCGGACAGTGTACGACTGTGTCATACGCACGAAAGAGGTCGGTCCCCCCCCCCGCCCGAACGCTCGCCCGTGCGTCGACCCACCCACACTTTTTTTTTCAGAGCACGACGATACACGCACATAAGCGGTACAGCGCCTTTGTCGAACTCTATCAGGCGCTCCGGGAGAGTCTACCCGTACGTGCCTTTTTTTTTTCGCTTCTCGCAACTGACGTCGTGGAACATTTCCCAGCCCCACTTGCAACACTTTGTCCCGGCGCTCCCTCCGAAATCACCCCTTTCACGTTACCGACTTGCGTTTCTGGATAATCGACGACGCCAGCTGCAGCATTGGCTTTCTGCGGTGTTATTACACCCCGAGATTGGGGCATGTCAGGCGGTGAGGTGGTGGGTCATGAATTGATCTCTCCCTGTGGACAGTTTTTTTTTATTGCTTTTTTATGGACACGTTTATCATAGACATGTCGGTTCGGTTGGTTATTCGCGTCCTCGTATGGTACAGTTCTATGACGTGTCCTTGAAGTAACAATTGATAAGGCGGAATGTCTGGACTGTATGATTCGGAGACCTTCAAAGTGTCCTTGCACACTTTGCATGTGTTTCATCAAATCGACTATCCGAGCAATATAGGGGTTCAATGAATGTGTTCTATGATTGTCTGGACGATCTCGATCCTAAATCGTTTGGTCACGTACGAGTTTTCACGTCCGTACCCTCGAAATGCCCAAATAAATTAGTTCCTTGTGATCGCATCATGATCACGCATCGATGAACATGACCCTCCAAAAAGAGAGAGCTCTCATCGGCGCAATGATCCGACCAGCGTTTGCCGGCACCGTGCGTGCGGAATGACGCATTGAATGACGTTGGGCGTCGGATCAGCCTGATCGCCGAGTCCATTGATAAGCGCATCGGATCACTAGGCTCGTGGCGATTTTCGAGTTTTCGACGTCGTCATCGCCATGAGCTCGTATCCCAGCGCAGGGCATCGAGCACCTCTGTCGTCCGACGTGTGCTCCGTGACACGATCCCGATCTATCGGCGCTCGACGAACTTGCTGTTGGTGGTGGTGGCCCGACATACAGCATATATGATGACCCGTTGGAGCGCCCGGGTATCCTTGACGGACGCAGGAAACGGACATGTCTGTCCTTGCGGCCGAGATGCACAGCTTGGAGCTTGAAGCACCGCGGTCCGTACTCGCGATCACGTCGTGATCGTGATCATGACTTCCACTCCCGTCTGCAAGATAACTTCATCCTGACAGGACCGAACGCCACAATCGGTGTTACGCACCTCATCGTCAAGGACGCACCGCGACCGCTCGTAGTACAGTTGGGAATGCACATCAGGTCCAGCAGGCCCAGGTCGGTCGTCACGACCGCGTCGACAGGTCGCCACATTTGATTCCGCGGCTCCAGCTGCAAGTTGGAAAAAGGTCAGCGCCCGGGACCTTCCGAGTTGTTCTGTGTCGCCAACGTGGATTGCATGGTTACTGTCGTACTCGCAACGGCAAATACCGACCTCAGAGCGCCGCGCTGTGCTACCCCCAACCATGGCCTCAAATAGCGAATGGTAACCGCTTGAATGATCGCCGGTCAAAATGCGACCCCCACCACTGAGCGCCTTCCCAGTTTCACTGCAATTTGCGTCATTTTAGCCTTGTAGTACATGCCCATCCAACTCGAGCAGCTGCGAACATTTCACTTACTCGACCGTCACGAACCCAGCGCCGTGTTGAGCGGAACCTTTTTCACGCCGAATCATTGATCGTGCTGCCGGGTGTGGGACGCCTTTCGCTTGGGCGGTTGTTGCTGTCCGTTCTTCCGGACGATGTCAGCTGGTGCAAACGTCGACCGTCAACGTCAGCGTTGCCGAGACGTGCAGCAGCATGGTGGCGTAAGCCCCTTTTTTCTTCTTTGCTCCGTTGGAATGGCGAGTGAGATCGAACGTTGCGGTGTAGAGGGCGACGTTGCGTGAATTCAATGGGAAGGTCGTGGGTGCCCGTGACTGCGGCCACGCCGCTTGATGTCAGACAGATCTTTCGGGCTGTACAAAGTCAAGTGGGAAGTTGACAACGACGCGACTCGGAGATTGCAATCGGAGGATGATCAGGGCCGCAGAAAGTTACACTGATTACTGCGACTTGGACACGTTGCAAGAGAGAGCCGTCACAACGCCATGACAACGTCGGACTTCACCGTGAACGAACTTTGTGAGAGCTGTCAACGACGAGATTAGCAAAATGGAACAAGGTTTGTGTTACCTACGTCCAGAAGGAGACAATTCAGGTGGGATTTCCTGGTCGGTGCTACTGACGTCAGTGGATACCATGAAGTGGAATGCAGGGAAAGATGAACCATCCACGATTCTATATCATCGGGAGGTACCGTGAGAGAGTTCAAACATTCATATCGGGTTGAGTGTCTCCATAGGACCACGTCTTGGCAGGCATTGCATGGTCGTGGTATGTAGTGTGGGATAAAGTGCCTGGAGAACGTTGATCCTGGGATTTTCGTATGAAACCCTTCGCGGGATGTTGGTTTCCCTGACATACCGTGGTAAACGAAGAAGTACTACCTTCAGGATTCCGACACCAATTTGTTTGTAACTCATACACAGAAAGATAAGGACTCACGGGGGGGTTCAATTCGAACCAATCTTCTGCTTTCCTTGTGACCCGAAGTGAATGTCACGATTCCCGACACCGTATCGGCACGGAAAGGCGGTCTATCGATCACTTGTGTGGATTATCCGAGTCGACAAACACGAAATACCATTGAATGGTGCGCACATCGCGTCTCGCAGCAGCTATCACGGCAGTAAAAATGAGATGGTAGCTCATCCGAAGATCGCCAAAGTGTTCAATCATGACAAGTGCTGTCGCCGCTTGATTAGACAGATTTCAGCTACGTTGACCTTTGGCAGAACTTCTGAATCTGTTCATAGGTTGAAATAAATGTACCCAGTCGGACGTGACGCGTATTGCCAGTGGCGACACCCGTCCATCGCGCGAAATTCGTGTCAATAGGTGAGCGCGCGAGTTGAGTGATTCGGGGTACAGCATCGGCCTTGAACGAGGCTCTAGGTTTTCAACAGATAAATGGTAAATGGCCACTATCTGTCATGGGAGATGATCTTTCAAACCTTGACCTAGGTGTCGTCAGAAAAGCTCTGAAGATGAGAAGACGTGCTGCTACGTCTAACTCGGGAATGAGATGAAACTCCACCGGACGAATAAGTACAGTACATAGGGTTCGATGTCCGAGATGTCGGAGAACCCGGATGAGATTAATGGCGATAGGAGAACAATAGGCCCGGGGGAAGTCATTGATGATATCCGTGAGCCGAGTTCGCATTGGGCTTTGATGGGTGATTGTCTATGAATGCTGTTGGCAAGGTGCATCGCCAATATTAGCGTTGTACCACCTGCTCGTCAGGTCGCCGAGGAAAAGGAGAATTACGACGTGCTCCAAAGGAGGCGATGGATTGATATAGAGAGACGCAATTGCAACTGTAGGCGCGGTGACGGTCACTGGAGTATCAGAAACGATCTTGGTAGTAGGGGCCTCGGTGAGATATAATAGGCAGGAAAATGTGTAGCTCCGCCTTTGTGCAGTGGCCCTTCTGTAATAAAAGGGAGCAAATGCGCACATCATCGACTACTCACGTAGTAGCCACTGCTGGCATGCAGGTAATCCAGGGAAGAAGCGACGACCGGCGATGACAATTCGAACGAAAAAAAGATCATGAAGTTCAGTAGTAACTCAGACTGGTCCCAATTGGAAATGTTCGTTGAGTCATGCACTTCCGTCTCAACGAGGGAGCAGAGGGACCCCTCGACGGCATTAAGACCGTTAGTATGTTAACAGAATTCTGTTGTAAGGTATAGAGTGATTAGTACCTGAGTAAAACAGGAGAAAAAAAGGATTGGCAAGCCGCTTGGATGATAGTGCGGAGTCCGTGGTCCTACATAATTCATATTCTTTGTCACAGATATTTTCATCAGCTCTCATCATCACTGTAATAATCTCAGTTGGCGGAGATTATGTTCAACCGCGGCATCCACCTCCACTCTGAGCTTAGGATTGCCGCTGAGGGCTATAGCGTGCCGTCTGACTGGGTCGTTTGAACTGTCCAGCCTGACGACGAAGCTATTTTCTTCTTGACTTCGGGATCATATATGGATTCTCGAAAGTGGTCGTTCACACTCACCGAACTATCCTGGCTGCTTGTTCTTCCAAGGTACCGCCTATGGATTGACTTCTGATTTCAACATCCTGAGCTGCGAGTCTTTTACCAGGTCTAGCCATTCTTGCAATTTGACATGTAATCAACAGGGAATGGTTTCGACCATGTTGACGGATCGCTCGAGATGCACGTTACTCCTTTGCTTTTCGGCGCATCCCAGCCTCAAGTCCACGTTAACGCATCCGTCATTTCTTCCAACCCCGTGCTTACTTCACTCGATCGAAGAAAAGTCTATCCATATCACATTTACTCCCAACTTCCCTCTCACCAAGTTTACCCGGGATCTGGAAAAGAGAGCCGATCTCTGGGGACCTTTGACTTGTACTCCATCAGGCGTATAAATAGCGGTAGTGAGGCGGTCGCCTCAGAGACTGCTAAGGCTGCCTTCGTTGCTACGCTCAAGAACCTTACCCCCCTCCTAGCTATCCTTTGTCATCTCTCCTGGTTTCGGCATGACCGAGACCTGGTAAGTGCCGAGTGTTCTAGCAGGGGTATTATTCTAACACGTTCTCTGCAGTGCTGGATGCATCTACAACCCCGCCGATGTCACTGTTTAAGAACCTAAGTTCGAGTTCCTAGAACTCGGTGGTCCAAACCCAGGATGCGAGATGCGCATTGTCGGACCCGAGGATGGCGTTACCGTTCGACTCGACGGGGAGAGCGGAGAGCTTCAACTTCGCGCACACATGCTGTTCATTCGGTACTACAAAAACGTCCAAGCGACCCTGTCGTCGTTCGTCGAGGGCGATTGGTACCGCACCGGTGACACCGGTATCATCCAAGATGGTTCTTTGAGATTCATTGGACCCATCGAGAAAACTATGATTGTTCGCGGTGTTTCCTACGGTATTCCTGAACTCGAGACTCATTTTCACACCGTGGAGGGCATCACACATTCTTTCCTTGCCGCTGTATCTTACCATGTACCTGGACAACCAACCGAAGGGTTCATCATCTTCTACTTGCCCACATTCAACTTGTACGGCGAGGATGCCTCTACCAAGTTGGCTGCTACTCACCATGAGCTGCGTGATATTTCTGTCAAGATGATCACGCTTCCTCCCCAGTACATCGCTCCTATCCCCTCGACCAGATGGAGAGGACTAGGCTCTGGAAGCTCTCTCGTGCTCGCCGAACACATTGCCCTTGCTGAGGAGCTCCTCAGCGAGGCTCGTGGAGCCTCCTTTGTCACTCCTGCGAGTAAGACCGAGAAGACATTTACGCCGACATCCTCAACTTGGACGTTGCGGACATCTCTGCCGCGGACAACTTCTTTCAGTTTGGCGGTAACTTCAGTCATGTCAGCCGCCTCACGAGAGAGGTTAAATCTGCATTCGACCTAGACATTCCGGCCATCCAGATTGTGAAGCACCCCGTCGTCTCGAGTCTCGCCAACTACATCGACGCCTTGAAGTCCAAGAGCATCGACGCGGAAGACTACGATCCCATCGTGCCGCTCAACCTTGCCGGTAACAAGACTCCGATCTTCATGATTCACTCCGTTATCGCCGAAGTTCTCAGGTTTCTGAACCTCGCCAAGTACTTCCAAAACGACCGGCCCTTCTATGCATTACGCACTCGGGGTTTCGAGCCCGGCCAACCATGCTTTACATCTATGGACGATATTGTTTCCACCTGCGCTGCAGCCGTCAAGCGGACTCAGCCTCACGGTCCTTACGCTATCGCGGGTTACTCGTACGGTGGTGTCGTTGCCTTTGACATTGCCAAGCGTCTCGAAGCTATGGGAGATGAAGTCAAATTTACCGGTATCATCGACGTTCTCACGTATGTCACTGACCATATGCGCCGTGCAGAGATGAGTTGCAACATTCTAGTACTTAAGTACGACGTTGCAGCTCGGATCTCCACTCCACTCCCCCTCGAGCTCGTAGCTCGGGGGTTCATTCTCTCGTCGCGCGGGTTTGTCGTCTGTTTGGGTGTACTGATCGTTTTCTTCAGCTCTCAACGTTGATCGCTCGTGCGCGCTCGCATCTTCTCCTTCGATCAACTCGTCTCGGTACGATTCGGCACTCTCCCCCTCAACCTGCGCGTCTCTGCGCTCTCTCCTGACCTCGCCATCGATCTCTGCTTCCGCACTTCTGCGCGACGCCTTTGTCTGTCCAACGACGCCGCCGCCGCCCACTTCGACTTGTATGGTGGTGTCGGTTCGACTTGTACTCCGCCGTCTTGTGTGCGCGCGCTATCCGCCACGTCTGGTAGCTCATAGGGCTTCCCTGGTCGATGAATTACGTCGCCGTACTCGCTGGTGCCCTACGCGCACTCTTCCGGCTCGGCCGACCCTCGACTCCACTGACTTGACCCTGAACTCACTGCCTCGCACCTTCTAGCTGGTCGGAAGGCTCTGTAGGTCGTCTGGATGACGCGCATAGTCATCCGTCGCATCTGCAGGGTGTGCTTGCGTTCTGTACTACTACGATTTGCGAGGAACACCTATTCTAGTACATTTTACTAACCAACTCTTCTAGACTTCGTCGCCAGTGAGTTGTCGCGACAACGCTGGAAGTTGACAGGCTCATTATGTCGCCTGGAATACTTGCAAAGTTGTGGAATGGCGCAGGTATGTGGACTGTGGCGTGCTTGCACCGTTCGTGCTGACCTGTTGTGCCTTTGGCAGCACTAGCAGCCTTGTTCCGATTCGATCCGACTCGTAGCCTGCTCCGCTTGTTATGCCATCTTTCCGGCATGGTTTTTCATCATATCCAGTGCTGTCTCCATCGCTCTGGTGCTCCAGATCGCCCTCCGAATGGCCCCCTGGCCTCTGATTTCCCGACTCGACACAGTCGCCTCGTTATCCCGTTACTCTGTCTCGCCTTTGGGTCATTTTCTGTCACTGTTGGACATCCTTTGGTACGTGTGCTTTGTTGACCAGGTTTTCCGGCTCGTCTCGGCCCGGGTGATCGGTTTCAGGTTACGAGCCACAACTTGAAGGCTCAGCGGCCCCAACTTTACGATCGACATGGACGTTATTTGTTCAAGTACTTTATGTAAACTGAATTTACAACCTTGCTTTGCAATTGACCAGCCCGTTAGCGCAAAAGATCTTAGCAACTCCGTGTGGTTCAATAATCTCGGTAGCACAGCTCACTCGAATACATGGTAAGCGAAGTTGATGTATGAAGAATAATCATTGTACAGTATCCGTGACATCAGGTACAGACTGTCTACGCTACTCTGACCTTTGAAGCATCCAAGTGTCCATACGCTTGAGCATCGTACATCTCCGGTCACAATAGGGAACTATCGACGTGCATGGGGCCAATTTCCACTCTGTTGTCCTTCGGCAGGAGCAACATCCATCTGTTCCGCTTGATCTCAAGACCCTTGCTTCCAAAATATCTCTCGCTCTCGAAACTCCAGTCATCATGAGCCCGAACCTTTCCACAGCTCGAAGAAGAAAGAATTCAACCCATAGCATAGCACCGTGTCTGTATGGTGTTCATGCATGACGCACGTTATGATGTTGTGGAGGTCATCTCCGCGCATTTGCTCGAGATTGTAGGAAAAGATGTCCTTCAAAGCGGTCGCGTTAATATGGCACATATTAACTTCTCGTGAATATCACTGACGTCAGAGAAAGCGACCATGTCCACGGTAGCTGGAATCATATCCTGAATGGCAGGGTGTGACGTCACTTCATCAGGGATGTCAAGTCCCAGCTCGTATATGGAAAACGAAGGTCTCACTGCGCTGGTACGACGTCGTGCCTCGATATAGCCGCTGATATCAAGTATACGACGATCCTTTTTGTCGATGAACTCCCGCACGACACTCTCGAGAGCTTCATCCATAATCTGGATGAACCTCTCCTGCGAGACTTCTGTGGCGTTCGGTATGGTGAGTTCCCAGGATCTATTGTCGAGGAAGCTTTGTATTTGAAAACTCCCAGGTGAACTATCACTGGTACTATATTACTGGCGTGCTATTTTCCCGCCAATCCACTCTCCTTTCGGGCGCCGTGTATGAGGATTCCGGAAAGAGTCGAGTATGACGTCCCTTTGATTACGAACCCCGGAGTGAGTAGATGCGTCAGAATACTCGTCAAACATGAAGAACAGATGCATGAGAGCACAACCAGATCTCGGATGCTCTGAATGAACGGTTAAGCAATAATCTGATCAGAGTACTCGTGGTGACTTGCCTTTGCTCGCGTTTGGGTAAGCCAAACAGGCAAGGAGATCTATCAAACAAGACTCGGATGAGTACGTGGACAGGGTAGGAAAGCACTCACGGAAGTCCCAACTATTGAAAGCGTCCTGGGCTTTGGGGCTGAACGCTTGGAAGCTCGTCATCCAAGCAGAAGCCTCTTTCTTTACCACGGCGTAATTTGGGTTAATGCAACGAGGCCATGGCCATCTGGCGAACACGTTCAGAATGAAGATTCTAGTGAGTCGGCCATATCTATTGACATTTTTATCTGGCTCCGACCCTTCCCAAGCGATGAACTCGATGACGCTCTTACGCCTCTTGACGATCAGGACAGAAACGCTACAGAAGGCGTAGATGAGCAAGCTTATGAGTGCACTGAGTAAAAGCAGAATATGTAGAAGTATACATACTGATAAAGTTATTCAATTGCGTGCTGGCCTTATATCTGTCGCGATCATGCAGCTTTCTGGAACATAGATCCATGATTTAGACATTCGGAGAGTCGGGAAAAGACGTAAACGTCGTCCTCCGGGTTAGGCAGTGCCGACAGTTGATTGGTTCGACGTTCTGATCTGAACTTTGTTTGAAACCCATCCGGTGACTGCCAGAACCGGTTTTCCGAAGAGCTGGTCTGGATGTTCACGTGGCACAGCCTCCACTGACTGAACACTACTACGTGACGCCAAATACCATTCCTACTCCAATCGACTCTCACACCGGGGATTATGACATTTTTGGGTTGCTTATAGGACATGAAAAATGACAAATGACAATAT
>QGOI01002290.1:0-11467 GCA_003313885.1 Boletus sp. MG55 | reverse complement strand
TCATGATAATACATAACATCAATGGACAAAACGGGAATCAATCTAGAATGACACGGAACTCATCACTGAATGCAATAACGGGCTGCATTTGGGATATCGTTCTGCTCGAGAGTCAATGCTAGCCAATAAGATATAAGTATAGATTATGTACCTGTTGGCCGACGCCCAAGCAACACGCAACTTCTTTGTCTTTGCAGCATGCTTCGGATCTTGGTCAATTTGGTTTTGCATGTCCACGAAGCCAGTGAAGACCTTTGAATAAGTGGCATATTCGAATTGGCGGTCCTGCCGAATGCCAGTTTGAGTGTACTCATCAAGGGCTGCCCGAAGCTGTCAAAGACATGAGTAAACATGGGAGAGAACAGAGAAAAAAAAGAAAAAACTCAACCGCAGTTGCTGCAAGGCAGACAGCAACTCTTGGGACTTCACAGGAAAAGACTTCTGGAAATGCTATGCCAACCGACGAAGGCGCGTAGAAAAAATCTATAACGAGATGAGCTAACGCCAGATGTGCCATGTTGTTCGTAGAACCCTGAGGAATATGGTGATCAGTTCGTAGATACATTGAATGATTGGAAACATACCTCTTCATCGACACCATTCCTCAGGAAGGCTGTGCCTTTGATTAACTCTCGAGATTGCGATTGACTTTCCACGTCGGTGTGATGAGTTCCGACGTCGTAGAATTGCGATAGGGCATCATGAGCCTTCGCCTTGATAGTTGACTGCCACGTCATCAGAGATTCCCATAACTAGAATCTCGTCAGCGTGATGACATGTAAGTCTTAACAATTCTTACCAACACACCAAGCTGACTGTGGTAGTTGGGCCAGTATCCTGTACGCCCGGGGTTTGATACATAAAATTAGCCGTTAGGGTCACACACTACACTTACCCGGGGGGGCATTTTCACATTCGTGAATGGCTTCATTGAAAATTTCGACACTTAATATGTCAAGGAACGTGGAGCGGGGTGGGAATGAGTCCTTTGTTGAAGAATCGCATTGCGCGATCAACTTCGCCCACTCAATGACTTCTCGAAACTTGTGGGGATAAGAACGCAGTTTTGTCGGTGAACCTATCAATTCGCCATCTGGGTTAGCTATGGTCGGCGCCACGGTTGGAGGGCCAGTGGACGTGGGGGAAGGTTGAGGACCTTGAGCCACGCTATTTGAGGTACTTTGGGCAGGTGTAGAGGCTGAAGTCCCGGCAGAAGGTTGATTGTGAATCGCACGAAGCCATTCCAGTGCTGGGGCACGTGGAAAACTGTTGCGTTGATGATACGCATGCATGACATCTTCGTCGGGAGATCGCTCTGAAATAGCAAGTAGTACAGGATCTTGAAGACCTCAGCATTCGTTTATCCATGAAGAGGTAACTCTTACCTATCTGAGAGTTAGAGGGAGGACGGAGACTTCTGTCCAAGGGCAGAGAACCTCGCTCGTCTTCAAGTTGATAGTACCGTTTTGAAAGCTTTGTCAGTAGGGAGCCCGATGACGAAGATTGACATACCTGATTCTAGCATTGACGCGCGAGAATAAAGGTGTTGCTCTGCATTGGCGAGTGAAGCAGGATCTGAAAAGATATAAATGGACGATCACATTGTGCCCAAACACTCACCCATTTGTGACTCCGTATGGCGAAAATTCTGGGAAGAGCCTGGCCAAGCGCATGATGAGTGGGGAATTTGATAAGTGAAGAATGCGTACCTGGTGCATGCAATGCCGCTTCAGCCATCCTTTCATCTTCGTCAGGAGAAATCTCATCGATGCTGGGGTCATGATGACTCTGAACATTTGTAATGTCGTCACTAGCAGGCTCGGTGTCACCGTCTTCATCTGCGCAATATTCGTATGCTGGTGGCATGGCAGCAGAAAACTGTTGAAGTTGTTCCTGAGCCAAGACATTGATATCATGAACAGAAGACGTCCGGGACAGAACGTGCATTTGAGAGTTGTAGGAGCGATGTGCAATTTGCGAGGCCCTGAGAGGTACAGGTGAAGCCAGCACAGCGATGGTGGAAGGTGTGTGTGCTCCACCACGGGGTGCAGGAGCTGCTGAACTCCTCTGTGACACAGGAGCTGCTGAAATGCCGTGAGACATGGGAGCCACAGATCCACCCCGAGATACGGGAGTCACAGAATAGCCTCGTAAAGCAGGATGTGCAGAGCCATGGTGGGACGTTGGAGCTGTTGACGTAGATGATGGGACCATGGAAGTACCACGAGATGTTGGCGGTACAGTGGAACTATCACGAGAAGTTGTGGAACCGGCAGGAGGGGAGGGAACACAAAAACCGTATCGCAAGCCTGAAACAGACAGCTGGTGCGTCAGCCCCATGGGTAGTACGTTGCCAAGCACTGGAATGGAAACGGGGAAAGTATAAGTCGGTGTCTCAGAAGGATAGACCTGAGTGGACGGTGAGTTCAAAGGAAGAACAACAACAATCCAGCTCGCCTTTTCCCCAATATGACCCTTCGAAGGACAACTTTTCTGCTTGGACGGCTGCTTCTCTGACAGAGGAGCCAACGGATTGATAGGCTTGTTTGCAGTCGCAACATCCATTGGCATGACCCTGGTGATGGTCTGAGTCTGGATGTGTTCGAGATTTTGCAGTTGTGTTATTTGACCCCTGCTACCTCTGTTCGCCCTCGACGATCTACGAGCCTGACCTGGTGAACAGACAAGAGTCTGGTATAACGGTGGGTCATATAGTAATGAACTTACTGTCAGATGGAAGCGTTTTCGCCTTCTTTTGGACGTTTGAACCGGTCGCTGGATCGTTAAGTTGGGATGCTGAATTGAATTCATCTGCACCTTGGAGGGTAGTGCGCTTCTTCACCAATGCTCTCGCCATGAGAATCCGAGTCGCTGCTACCAGTGGGAGACGATCGTGGGCGATAGAAAGGGGTGATCCTCAGAGAAAATACTGGCCATCGTTTTATACGATTGTACACGACAGGAACCTAGCATTGATGCGTAAAAAAACATCGGGAATGGGATGCTTACCTCTGAGCGCACATAAACTACATGGACGGAGCAAGAACACGCGCTGCTTACATTTGTCGACTCACGCACGATGCCAAATACGGTAGTGTCAAAGGTTACAAACGCAATTTAGCGGAAGGCATGTGTACAAAGTATGACATACTACGTAGCGTTGGTACTAAATATTCGTCGTGCATACAACATGGCATCAGTACAAAGTAGGTAATCGTCCATGACAGGATTCCCCTCACTCAACCCTGCAACGAACATTCCGCCCTTCAGAATAGTAAGTAGATTGCATCGGAGCGGGCTCATTCTGCAGCTGTTTCCAGGTCTGCTTCGCATTCGTCGCGCCGCAAGGCACATCTGTGACCGACTTGAAGGCACCCATAAGAATTTCTATGACACTTGCGTGAGTGAGAATAGTATCGTCTTCCGGATCCCAGGAGCATTGGATCAGCTTGTAGAGTTGGGTGATGCAGGGTTTCAATGGCTCAAAGTAGGGTGTGAAGTCATTCAGTACGCTTCTCGATGATAGCTGGCCCAACTTCTGATCGCAGAGTACTTGAATATCGTTGACTGTCTTCGCCAAAGCCCACTGTTTGAGACAGGTCTGTTCAATGCCCCGATCACTGCGAATCTCATTCGGTGCTTGATAGAGGACGCAAATCCACACAAGCACGTAGACAAGCGACTCAAGATCGTGTGAGAACGTGTGGGCAAATTTAATGCTTGGGGTGGTGTACTGTTGAAGGAGATTGATAGCCATGAACAGTATGGTGCCCTGTGAGTTGTTAAGCATCAATCAAAGCATGTCCAAAGACAGACGGAAACATGTACAGTACGGTCACCGCTGGACACCCCTTGCTTCTCTGCGTTAACCATGTCCGCATAATCGAAATCAATGAGGAGACCACGTCGCAATTTCTTGCTAGTGATGACGTCTTCCCGCTCCCGCATATTTTGCTGGGTGACAGGCCACCGGACAGTACAAACAAACATAAGGACATTGTTGAGACTGACGTCACGGTGAAGAATACCATAAACGTCTACCAGAATAAAATGCACTGGCAAGGAAAAGGAATGACTCGATGAGTAACAAACGCGATAACCAATGTGTTTATGCTCACCATATACAATGTCAATGAAAATGTTCATGAGTTCTTGCAACGAGGAGAATTGGTAGATAGGTTCACCTATTGGTGTCAACAAGAGACGTCGGTGAATGTGAGTTTCGAATTTCAGCTTTCTGACCAGAAACGAGGGTCGGAGGGAATCGGTTGTTTCATCGACGTCTTCGATCTGTACTGTCCATGCTTCGACTAGCTGAGGTACACCTAGAAGTCCCTTGATTTTGAGTAGGATCTCTTCCTCTGTATGCTTTCTTCCCTTGTGTGTCCAGTAGTCCTTGATGACATAGAGTTTCTTCCCGCACTTTACAAGCCAGGAGCTCGTGGCCCTGCCTCGGATCAGGTAGCTGACGTATATATGTATGGCGTACAACGCTATAGGTATCCTTGCGGATGTAGATCATCCAGGACAGTCTAGCGGCGACAGTGCTACGGGGGCAAAACAAGAGAGAAGGGGACAGGGAGGGATCGATGAAGGTGGGATCGAATCCCAGTGCGTCGGGACTCCCAAAGGCAAAGGTGTACACGATACAAGTGAAGAGGTCGGCTGACCTATGAACGTTGTATCCTAGGGAATGGATGGCACCCAAACGATTGAAGACATGAAGGCAGAATTCTTGATGGGCGAGGGAGAGGGCAACCACGAAGCACCTATTGGGCTGAGACATGAACACTGCGTACGCCTTCCAAGTGATATCTCGGCGTAATTGAGCACTGTGGTTTGAAGATGTGAGCTCGAAGAAAGATATCACGTTGCGCCATGCAAATCCAGTATGAGGGTCAAGTTGGCCACAAAAGACGATGTCTGGCTTGATAGACATCGGGGAATTTTCTACTGGCTTGGCGGCATACTGTGAAGACCAGAGATGCAAGCTATTCTGTGTAGAAGGTGTATCAACCGCCTTTGATGTTGACCTTGTAAGGCGAGGTCCATTCCAGCCTTCGGGATGAGATTGGCTGTGAGGAGCTGGCTGAAGGTGGGCGAATGCGGAAACGATCTTGTTGAGCCAGGTGGCAATGTCGTTCTCTTTGGAACCTGCGATAGGGATAACTGTTGCTTCTATAGTCTCTTCCAACTCGGTGTTGGGGATTTTGCATGTGATGGGCTCCCGCCGCAGCGAGGATCTAGAGCGCCTTTTTGACGTCGAAGAACCGGCAGGCGGCTGGGCTTTGGAGTGACGATTTTGCGTGCTATGGCGGAGTGATGTGGACTGGGACACATGCGAAGAACTGGCACTGAAAATTTCAGTCGAATCAGCGGTGAACTGGCACAACGCGTGAGGGATCAGAGAGGGTTCCCAATGACCATTGAGAAAGAATGGCTTTTCGTTGGCTGTTCTCAAGGCCCTAGCCTTGATTTTGCTGGTATCCAGACCTGAATGCTTGCACCAGAATACAACATAGTTGTTCTCTTTGGATCCTGGGGCCACTTCGAATATTGTGGCATCCTCGAGTTCAGTGCTAAGTTCGGCGTCAAGAGTGGCAGCTTTGAAGACTCTGCCATCTATTGGGACTGATGTCGTTTTTGCACAAAGAGGAGTGATGGAATATTCGGTTAATGCATTCTGAAAAACTGGAGGCGGTGGAGTGGTCATTCTCTCTGGTGATAGACTCTCAGAGGGCGAGTCTTAAATGGATGGCCCGCCACACGCTCATTTAACTTTGGAAAGAAAAGGCATGACAGCAGAGGAACTACATAGTACACGTTGCCAAGCATGCCTAAGTACACAAAAGACAGTAATATATTTGCTTGTTCCAATAGTGGTTTAGCCAGAACTCGCTGGAAAACGCGTTGCATGTATGGTTGGTAAGATGAGGGCTTGCTACTTTTCCAAAACGTGGGATCAGGTGAACAGGAGAGCAAATATGGGACAATGGAAGAACGCCACCAATCGCTTCCCCATTGCTCCTCATCGCATGCTTCAGAAGGTGAAGGCCTGCTGCTGCTGTGTCCGTCACGTATCCCGCGGGTGGAGGTGTGACATTGAAGCATTGTACATAGATGAGAATTTGATCATTGCCAAGCATATGGAAGACGAGTCGAAGTTCAGCGACCATGTGCCCTGCCAGTGAAGATTTGATGAGCCCACTGCGTTCGATGTTCACTGACTCACCATTCAGACCATGCAAAGGCCAGTCACTCTCAGTGCTCGGACTAAAAATTGCACTGTCGTATAGTCCGTGAGAATGTGCCGGTGAAGGAGGAGCAATATTAAGGGTCTGAGGAGGTTCAACAGTCCCAGGATCATGATAGTTGCGGACCTGTGTGCGAACCTTGGTCCAAACTTGAATCTTGTCCAAAGGTAGGCTATAGTTCATCGGAGGACGTCTTCGACCTGCGATATCGAAGTCTAAACCGTTCGCGCACTGATCGACGTAAACAGAGATAGCCGAATGGAGGTCAGGTAGGTTGAAGAGGGTCACAGCCTCGTCAATAGTCATCCGGCGATGGGGTTTGGCAGTGAGATGTATGGCGGTAGTATGTGATGCAAATGTACGCCGAGAATCCGCTGCATTGGGTAGCGTCCCGTTGGCGAGTGCACCAGCAATCTGAAAATAGTTTATGATTTTGTGGACGGGCGGGTGATAAAGTACAGAGTCTGACTTCTTGTTATCAGGTTCATGGTCCTCGTCGTCAGATTCGTCCCTGTTCTCGGGATGGTCATGGGAGGAAGCAATTCTAGTGGCGAGATCGAATCTGAAACACTTGTCAGAATGGTCAAGGTGGCGTGCAATTTGGGCGTAGTAGTTCTGATTGTTCCCTGCACGCGCAGGCACTTTAATTTCGGTTACATGCGCATGTTCGGTAACATCCGCAGACCACTGCATGGGGAAACCCGAGGCGCGGACGGACGGCACAACATGTTGCAGGAGCTCGAGTTTGGGGATTTGAAAGTGCTTAGAACGTCCACCGGCCGCTATGACGGCATCCTTGTGGGTATGGAACGAACCCAGAGCAGAATCCAGCTTAGTCAATGCCTGCTCATCGAATACAGGCATCTGAGCGAGGTAACGGAAATCCAGTAGTGCATGAATAGCGGCGAGGAAGCGTAGAGGTACAGCACCAGCGACGACACAAAGGATGTATCGTTGGATCAGCGGTGGTCACGGCCAGTGACTTGTTTAAGCTTTGAGATTCCATCACGAAATGAACGATAACCAACCGGCGTTTGAAGAAGACTGAAGCGATAGTCAATTTCATCTTCCCTGATGGCTGTGATACACCATTGTATGTCATGGTCCCATGAAAACCTATAAAAGTGGTGGAGCGGTTCGACCTTTAAGAATCGGGCCGGATCTGACAAAGGCCAGTCTCTCCAGAATGGTTCATGGACCCCATTTAGTCTGTGAGACTTTGCTGCCTTGAGAAAGCTGGTAAAATCATTGGGGTCAGCTTGGGCACACACTACACCGATAGCATTGAGGGTATACTGAGCGGTTCGAGGATCATGCTGCTTATCGTCTCCGAACTCCTTGTAGGTGGCAGTGGACATTGGGGAGGTCTTCGGATTTGTACAGGCCAACAGAGATTGCTCCGGCGTATCCACAATATACCCAACAAGCGGCGTAAAACAGTATTGCATGTTTCCGCACGGATCACTCATCATGACCCTGATGGCTGCAGTGGTCTTCAGAGGAGTAAGTACCAAATCAAGACAGTGATGGAATAGTCGATCAGAAAGGAGAGAGCGGACACGAGATTTCTTATGAATGAACGATGGAACTGGAAGGAGAGCGAGCAGTAAGTGGCCATGAAGGGAGCCCTTGCTGCGGATATCCCAGGTGATATTGGCCAGGGTGAGAAGTAACGGATGCGCCATACGATTTCTGGACATTATGGATATGTTCGTCTTGTCCGATGAAAGGACGACACCAAGGAGGGTCCCACCCTCAGGTAGCTCCTTCTACCGGGAACATAAGCAAATATTGAGATCAAATAGGGCGGGACTTGCCTGTAGGTCCCACGTGTGCTCACCTGTGAGCCATTCATCATATACGCGTGAAAGATGAGCAGCGGTGGCCCATACTTTTCTTGGGACAAAGTCAATGGAATGTTCGAACAGAGGGTGACTAAGTAAGCTTTGGATGCATTTGATGGGATCCCGATAGAATAGCATGGTGGATTGCTTCGTTGGGTGTTGGGTGCATATAACTTGTGAGCACCAACGGGGACCTGAGGGCAAAAGCTCTGCACAAAGATGTAGCTCTCTCGCAGTTTGAAACGAAATCGGGAGTTGCTTGATCTAAACATACGGACAGTCAGCTGCGAGCAAGTCAGAGGTATGTATAACTCACCAAATCTAGTGAAAGGAAACTATTGACTGCTGCCATGCTCAAATGAGAGCGCAATAACCACGACGTGATCTGCCAATCTTGTTGGGAAGCGAATGGATAAAATAGATTCTCCTTGTGAATCTCGCTGTATTCATCAGAAAAGAATTGATCCATGAATGTACTCCCACTGGGATAACTGTGGGATGCACCCGGGAATTCTTCGACATTCCCTTGAGAAGTTGCACTGGGAGCGAGTTCATCGTATAAGTCTAAATCTTCAGCATCGTACGGTATGTCATCATTCTCAATGCCCACTGGCATCCACATTCGGTCTTCAGCACACGGCAGGTCACCGAGGTCCAGGTGCGTGCTAACACTAGTAGCAGCTTCGGCGGATGGTTGATGGATATCATGGATGTTATGAACAGAAGGGTTAGAAAGCTGCGTCTGAGACAAAGGGGGCTGAAGAACGGTGGGACGAGACTGCCACGTGTCGTTGAGGAATGTACTGCAAGCAGATGAGGGCTGATTCATATGCTGGAGAACACGGGTCTCATTTACAAATCGCTTCCCACATCGGGGACAAAAGGAAGTCTTCCGGACGTGCGGCTGAAATTTCTTTGCCCTTGGCATTAGAGGATCGCTGGCAGGAGACGAGGGGAGTGAAAGCTGGAGGTGACTCACGTAAGCCTCATCAAACATTGTAGGGACGATCATGATGGCATACCCGAGAACACGTAAGCAATCAGCCCGAGTCTGGCGCATTCCTGCCACTACTTACCTCAACGGACATGTTTTCTTCCAGTCGTCAGGCCAGCCAGCGAGAAGATCGAGTCCCAAAGTGAGAACCTGGTGGCATGGATGGCATATCCGTTCGAGTGGAAGAGATTATGACTGGCAACTCAGAATCAGTTAGTACCAAGTATTTTCTGTTTACCCGCCAGCGATCTCACTCACTAACTCGCTTTGAAGGGGGTCGTTCCAGCTCCCACTTCTTCTGCCGAAGCAGAACTTCTCTTAGAGACTGTGCGAGCTGAGTGCAAATGACGTCGAATGCAGAAGCAGCTTGCAGACCAAATTGTTCAGTGCAACCTTCTACGACTGCAATATAGCCGCCTGCAGGTCCAACAGGCAGAGCAACATCTTTTGGAAGCAGAGAGCGATGTCGGTCGGGCGCGGTTGGTCATCAGGCGATGTGGATATGCTTCTGAGTCAAGTCTTCAAGTTGATTGAACGGATACCACTTTTTCCCCTGAGACGGTCGGACTGGTATGATTGACTTGCGATTTTGCTTGTTAAATACTGATTGTCCCCAAAACAGCACTGTCAATCATTCTGTTTTATAGCACCATCATTAACCACTGTTATGTAGCACTATGTTTACTGTTTTTACTTATTTTATGTAGTATGATTATGATTATGTTTGCTATGATACGAGTTGGGGTTTCTTGTGTATTATTAAGCAAATACTATGGTAGTTTACTTACTCCCAAGTTGGCTCATTCACAACCAGAACAGTGCCCTCCTAGGTATGTCTGTCTTGACATTCTAGTTCTGACCTTGCTGCACAGCTAGCGATCTCGTACAGACTCGTATCGAGTCATCGCGTGCACCGCTCGCTGCGCCACGACGAAGCACCAACTATCGAGTTAGGAGCGAGGGACGAGAACGGCGGCAAGATGCACCTGCCCTATGAACCTACAAAACTCCCAGATGAAGCTGATGTCACTCGGAACCAAGGCGACGATGAATGCGAGTGCACGCAGCGCGTCGCGCAACAACCCAGACACAGACGGCGACCCAAGACCGTCGAAGGACCCTGCAGACGCGATGGATGACGATGCGCATCATCCAGACGGACCTACAGAGCCCTCGACCAGCCACTGTACATGAGAGAGTGGGACGGCAGGATGAGGGTCAATGCTCGGGATATTGACGGAGCCACGAGAATGTGCAGAAGGCATGGGCGAGAATGGCGATGAACGCGTTGACCAGAGGGACCAACCGAGCCTCCAGATGCGACAGATAGCGCATGTACACAAGCCGGCTACATGCAAATTGAAATGGACACCATAGAGGTTAAACCGGGTGGCCGGGTCATCGACAGACGGAAGGGTCGCGCAGTCAAGCGCAGATGCAGAGGTCAACGATGAGGTCGGAGTGCGCAGAGACATGTAGGTTGATGGGCAGAACGCAGAGATGCGTCAATTAAGGGGAGAGATAGAGCGTGATGGCGTGCACGCAATCGACGTCACGAGCTGAGGAGACCATCAGTGAACCTTACAGGACGACGACGACGTACCCGAAGCACCATACCACTCACCCGCGCCACCTGACAAGCCTGCATTATGACGATCCCCTGGGCGTCGAGCTTGAGGGGAGCAGAGAGACATCCAAGCCCCAACCGTGATGTCGAACTTACTAGCGACGTGCATAAGGGGAGCAAGACGGTCATGAATTGACTCACACAGCGCTGGATCCGTCCCACCTGGTATCTCATGCCATCGCCATCGCTCTGGCATGCTCAATTGATGCCACCTCCTAACTCGTCTTGTTCACCTAGATGACCTCCTGCTAGTGGCCCGCTAACTCGGCTCTGCGCGTTCATTCCTATAGCTTCAGGACTTTCCTGGTCACTGTGGGAGTCGCCTGGTATCGTCACCTGGGTCGTCTGGCTCGTTTCGAGCCCAATTAGGTGAGTTTTACTCATCCCTCTCCTTGGAGCGTTTGCACTTTCGTTCTGACACATTCTATGCTGTATTAGGTCGGTTCCTATGGTCCTCATCGCCCTCAGGTGCTCCTGACGTTGGCGTGCTGCGTATTGACGTGTTTTACTGGTTGTCATGACCTCGACTTGGTGAATGTTATTTATTCTTACTTTTGATGTATTTTTTTGTACTGGATCCGACTGATTAAGTCAAAAATAAGTGACTAAGTCGTGGAATAAGTGTGAATTCTGTTATACAAGTGCTCCTTTACTTAGCTCATCTTGGTCTCACAAGTACAGCTGTGTAAGTACTCCTAAGTTAAGTTAAAGTTTAAATAAGTTATTTGTGAAAACTTGTTGCAGAAAT
>QGOI01002282.1:0-21588 GCA_003313885.1 Boletus sp. MG55 | reverse complement strand
CAAAGGAGGCCCGGATAGACTGCTGCTGCTGTGATGGGAGATAGCGGGCCTTCGACGTTACTGCAACGTTGTTGGTTCAAGGACTGACCAGATTCCTACCAAGGCTCGCGTGTGCCAGTGTCTGAAGAGATGCTCTCAATAGATGCCTTGTCCGACTTGTCCTTGTCTTTCTTGCGTCCAAACAACCCAAAGACGCCACCACAGCCCTTGTTCTCCTTCCCTTCGTCGTCGCTGGGCTCATGGTCCTTGCAAAGTTTGCCACCCTAATGGGGCGGTTTCAACGGTTGGTTTGAAACGGGAGCAGTCTTGTCTTTGACCTTGCCTGTGACACCCTTTTCTTTGCCGCTTGTTCTTCAAGAGCGTCAATCTCCACGCAGGTACGTTTGAAATCGTCTTCTTGTTGTTGCATGACAGCGTTTTGGAGCATAGAACCAGCGCTCCCCGGATGCGGCTTGGCAGGTTCATTGCGTATGATAGACGGAGTAGTGGAGAGCTTTCTCGTTTCCATGGGGTCGACATGATCGGTAGAGGTAGATTTACTGGGAAAGCTGGGCGATCGTGACGTAGAAACAAAACCGAGTCGCCCGGCCCCTCGAGTTGTGTGACCTTGACGCTAGTAGACCTTGTGACGTCACGCACAATCCAAAGTGGATTTTCACATATGCGAGACTGTCGGCTTGAACGAACCTCGGAAGCTCCGAGTTACCTGATCGACGGTACCGACAGGCCGTATCCGAGTCGTCTCCTCTCGTACTTGACCGATACCGGAGGGCCGTCTATCTGCCGTTGTTCGTCGATATGCATGGGAATGCACAGGCAAGTCTTTGTGATCGTTCCCACGGACTTTAGCGCCCAAAGCCTTGCCTCCAATGCGGCATGCCATGGCCCATGGTAGGAGAAAATAGGAGGTTTTACTTATATAAGCAGTGTCATATATAATATAATTCACTTGTGCATGGACCAGGCTGCTTCGAGTTGTTCAGAACTACTATCATCATGCCTTGGCCTTCAAAGATAACAAGTGCTTTTGCTACTGTTGCTGCAGGAGGGGCTGATATCATCACTTATGATTACCAGTACCATGCCCCCTATAACAAACTTCTCCACTCCCTGTTCCCTCCAGACAGTGATTTCATTGTCTCACCAAACAAAATTATGGTACCAGGCAACAATGAAGGCAACACAGATTTCATTGTCTCATTTGAAATCACCCTTCATCAGCACCCTGTGCTCATCCTAGAGGTCAAGCCTCCCCAGCTCTTGTCACTCAATTCAACATGGGAGGCAGCAGATAGGCAGATTCGCCACCATTTGGTCGATTTGTCAGGTATGTGTTGCTGATTGTGCCCTCATGATCTTACCACTCAGGCTGATTTCCTTTATTCAGGGCATGCACCCCTCCCTGTCCTCTATGGCATCAGTGCAATGGGGACCAAGCTCTACTTCTATGAGTTTGACAGGGTGTCAAGGCATATGACTCCCCAACACATTCCCAGTGATCCTGAGTTAACAACTGACATTGCACCACAGAAGCAGTGGGACTGTGATGTCCTTGAAGCTGATGGAGAGCAGCGGCTGCGAGAATTAGTGATGCAGATCATGGAGGCATGTGTACACCTTCAAGCTTGATGATTTTGTACAATGATATGTAATACTAGTATCAAATGTTGTGCTCATCATTTACGACTCGTTCTGAGAGGTAGTATGCTGCCCACCAGGTTGAGTTTTGAATGAAACATACTTTACATCTCCCACAATTCCAGCTCCTGCACTGCTATGTCCCTCATCGACACCAGGCTCTTGCGTCGCTTCATCTTCCGTATTGCGAAATAACATCTTGTACACAATGGCAAAGCCACATGATTATGTACCCTTTTTCGAGGACAAGGTCAATATCCTCCTCGAGTCGTCGTGGTTCTTAGCTCAGCGAAACCAAGCATGGTACCGTAAGATTGCGAATCATATACAAGTTTTATATATACAGCCCCGACGAACCTCCCAACCGAGAGATTAGATCCGATCAGTCCAAGGATGACCAAGATGGTCATGTACGTATGTGCAACGATCACGCGGACGAGCGTGGCGTTGAGGGACTGTCCGAGCGCCAATGCACGCCTTAATTCAATGGAAACGGCGAGCAAGATGTAAAAGCACAAGCACGAAAAAAAACGACGCACGTTCGAGCATGTTTGTGAATGTTTCGGACGCGCAGTACCCCCGAGGATCACCTTAAGCGCGGACGCGACGCTCACCGAGTTCAACAGGATAGCGTGTCCAGAGCCATCCTTGTCATGGTACACCAGATGCTACCCACACCCAAGACGGCCTTGAAAGTAATAGGGGCACGACGATCTCAGGCTCCATCCCTGCCTTGATCCCATACATGTCTTTCATCCACTTTCCCCACTGACCCGCGTCCATCCACGCAAACACCACTGCCCTCGCACCTGCACCCTCGATTGAAGCATCCAAGCCCGTATGCAACTGGTTCGCCACTTTTGCGCAATCTCGCACAGCTTGTCCGACACTGTTCCTGAGGCGTGGCGACGATGACGACGACGACCGGCTTGTGTGGCGCGTACATCACCTGTTGGAACACGTCCTTAGAAAGCTCGAACGATGACGGAAAACGGTTGACGTGGAGCCACATCTTGAACGCCTCAGCGGACTCCGAAGACGAAGAGGGGGTGAAAGACCGCGACGGGCTCCCGCGGATCCTTGTCTTTGAACGCGAGAAGCGCCGAGGTGGTGTTGGGAGGGAGCAGCTTGTATTAATGGAAGAGTTCCGAGGAGGTAGGGACATAGACGGGTGGGGAACCCAGCGGGAATTGTGAGCTTTTGGCGGCGCTCGTCAATAGGAGAGCATGCATATCCGAGACACGTACTACGGTTCCATGATCGGAAGCGTCATGGAGTAAAAGGTACAACGCGGCGTTGTCTCGCACGACTTGTTCCAGCCCCGACACCTAGGCCACGTCAGCATGAACGGGCGTAGATGATGTGAAATAGGGCTAAGGTGATCAAGGCTGGTCCTTGTGAAAGAAAGTTGTCAAAGTTTGTACGTAGAGCGGGACGACCGTTCCATAGTACGGGTTTGCATCCGAGCGAGGGGTTTGCCCGACGAGACCCAGTGTGGGTGGGCGATGGTGTCGGCGCTGGCGTGGGCTCCCGTTGCGTCGACGTCGGCTCTGGAGCTGATGCGTCCTCCTCCATCGTCGATATTCCCTCGGGTTGTGCGTGTTTGCCCAAAAACTCGACCAAGAGCTCCGCGTTATAGCGTCTCCGCGAACTCGCCGTTGCGGTATAGACCCACCTGTGGGTACCCGGTCACGCCATTTTCGTTACATAGGTCTGGAACAGCGTCTGTGGGGGTGGGACTGGTCGAGCGGGTGAGGTAGTAGACGTACCGCCCGGGCCGTTGAGTGCGCAGTTGACCTGAGCGAGGTGCCAACGAGACGTGGCCCACGGTCAGAGTCTCGGTGTGCGACGAGGGCCCCTCCCAGGAAGATTCAGGTTCCCCGCAGAGACGGGGCCAATCAAACAATGCTTCAAGGAGCGGGTGGATGGTTTTGAGTGTAAGTCGCTGGGCATGTGTGGAACGATGATTGGTGTTCCCGAAGTTACCTTGTTTAAAAGGTCACTGGGGGGCCGGAGAGTTGTCACAGGTTCCGTGCGAAATCATGGCCATATACGTACGCCGCGCCCCACTGAGATCCGAATCATGGCGACATAAAAAGTAGGTACGGGGCTAGACAGTCGGTTGCAGCTTGGTATGGAGGTGAATTCCATGCGAGTCATAACTGCCTCCCGACTCGGAAGGTGTGATCCGTCTAAGAGTAAGGAAGAAGAGGCTCGGGTTTCCATCGATGAAAAGGAGATGTTTCATTGCTCATACAACCTCCCGGGGTTACAAGAAATAACACGTTTCTAGAACATCAGATTGCCGACAGCAGACGAAGAGCCGTCGTTATTGTATAGACACGATCCAGTCCCAACGTAGGATGCTGCGGAGCCGCCATTTGCCTGGAGCAGGGATGCAGAGGTGGCCACGAATGGGAAGTAAAGTTGCACGTAAGACGCGCTGTCAAGAAAGGGGAAGGCCTGCTGGAAGAAGGCGACCCTTTGGAGATCGTGTCAGAACTGGCTCAGGGTGGATTTGGAGTGAACTTACTGGTCAGCCTGACCACCAGCGGGGTTCTGGAGGGCAAACTCGGTTATGACCAATTGGTAATTCTTGTTAGAGTGGCATGTCAACGTCTCGCCGTGCAAAGAATAATCACAGCTTACAGGGAATTGAGCATGCGCAGACTCGACGTAACTCTGGAACCCTGCGAACGAGGTTCTGGACATATATAATGAGGCGTAGAGAGGAGTAGAAAATTAGCCTGTCGCATACCCGTACCAGTGCTACAGAGAACGAATCCCACTTCAATGAGCTGTTGACCACGGAGAAAACTCGCATCCAACCTACCAGATTGATGTAGTTGAAGTAACAATTACCAGCACAAGCGCTGATCATCTTAGAGAGCCAGCTCAGGCCTTGACCAGTTGTCGTACTCGAAGTAACGGCAGGAAGAGCCTTTTCAATGGTCTGTTTATTCCCATCAGTGGACGCCCAAGTTGATCTAACTATGAATTCCTACCAAAGGGTTGATGTATTGAATGTACCAAGAAGCAGCCTGGCTAGGTGTAATGCCGTTGACATCCGGTTCGTTCAAGCTGAATACAGCTGCACAGGATCGAAGGGGCTGAGATTACGTAGCACGGAAGAACTGTGGAAGAGACATACTTGCCCAGCCTTGGGTTTGCCAGCGGGAATGGAGATCTGCAACAGGACTCGAACTGCAGTCGAGGCAGCCTTGCATGCCAATGAATCCGAGGCCGCCGTTGCCGTTGGTCGAAGGTGGTGCATACGTTTCGTAGTCGTAACTGTGGTAAGGATTAAATAAGTAATCGAGCCGCGAATTTAGAAACAACATACATGGCGACTACTTGACCGTCACCATTGTTAAATACTCCAGGGTTACTGTACTAATCAGTCACAACGAGGAACATATGGCTCAAGAAACGATCGCACAGTGGTGCGTTATCTGGAGAAGGAAAAGGTCAATCGTGAACTATTGAGACGTATGTTGCGTCCTTACACCATGGCCAGCAGAGACCCCGCTTTCCTGCGTGAGCAGCAACAGTAAATATCGAAAGGAAGACAAGGGCTGAAGACAACATAGCGGAGGGAGAAAATAGATGCACCTTGAGGTGTAGGCCGTATTTATGCCGAAGCCCCGCCACACAGTATAACCTCGAATCTAGTCGATGGCGGTGACGCAAAAGACCTTGGCTACGTGGACCACGTTTGGTCATAAAACACACCTTTGACCACAGAATGGGATAGATCACGCAAGCATTGCGGCGCGATCAATTGAGTCCGTCAAACGACAGTTGTCATTTGACTAGTATACATTCGTTAGCGGATCCCTTGCCAGCTAAGAACATGGTAACGACGAGTCATAACCAGTGCTCGACCAATCAGAACCGCAGCAGATCTGAGTCCGAAATTCTAAGACTTTTAGTGTTGCCGTCGGTCGCGTCGTTCCGAGTTTCGACTAGAGCCTGTGCTGGGCAGCAACAAATAGGTTTTATGATCTGGGACCGTGATCAATCCGTGCATTCAAACGACAACCTGTCAAGATGCCAGTACTGGAATACTTACCGTGGGTAGTACTAAGAAGCCTCCGGGAGTGTGCTGAACAACCGTTCAAAAATAGCGATCACGTGTCATAGTTAGGGTTAGGGTTTGGACACTGTGAACTTGTGGTCCGCACCACATAGGCCTGTGGGAATTTCCTCTCTCTCTCTCCACCCTTTTCTTCGAGCAGGAAGCCTCCCTCCTCCCCGCTCGTGCACCCCACCACGCAACCAATCTATCCGGGGTCGCACCCTTGTATCGCCGTAGTCGCCTCTGCGAGTCTGGCCAACTCCCTCGATAGGGTTTAAGATTGGTAGCTGAACCTTCAACGGACTCGGATCCGGGCAGCGGTCGGGGTAGCGGCAGCCCCCTGACGAGAGCTTTCGCTGGCTCGAAACCGCTACCTTCCGCTCCCTTACCTGCCTCTACTCGTACTGTACATTGCTTGCCCGATGGCCCGATCCCAATCCTCGGAGAGGGGTGTCCCGACGGACGAGCATGACTGCCTGAGCGTCCCTCTTCGCACACAGTCCCCCCCAACTATTAATCGACAATTTTCAATACATGCGTAATGCTACCTACTGCTGCGTTCCGTCAAGATTTGATGTCCAGCCCTCCGACATCGTGGTCATCAACATCATCCAGAGCAAGGTCGTCCTCCAACCCGTTCAGGGAAAACCTGGCCGTCGGTTTCACAATAATCATGACTCACAAGGCGTGCGGTGTAAGTGTTCACCTCTCATCTATGCATCATAGCCTGGAAGCCCTTGTGTTCCCGAGACCTCAGTCGGCGGGTCCTTTAAGGGATACGTACTACTATATCTACTATCAGTGGGTCGACCGACGTCCCCACCGCTAGCATCTTGTCCTGAAAGACTCAGACACCGGGAGGTTCTGGCCGGAGGAGCGCTGCGCTGCCGTGTGCCGTGCCTCGGAACCGGATGCCTTCATGGCTTAAAGGGAAACAAAAGGGGCAACCTTTGCTGTGATGATGGCGTTGCAACATTGTGTATTACCTGGTGCATGATTTCGGTGCCCTCAGATGGTAATGACGTCACGAAATCTCCCATGGAAATGAAGTCATTAGAGTCGGTAGGCATGTTACACTTTCTGGGATCGTGGAGAGGGCTGACGGATATTTAGCACCCTATTTTATGCTCATTGCTCCTGTCTCCCGCATGCCATCGTGAAGTTTTGCATACAAGTAAGATCTCGTGTTCCACACTTCGAAGAACCCGGAGGAGCATGTATGTGCTCAGGGGTTAGGCCCACAGGGCCGTAGGTCGTCTAGTTTGTGACACATATCGAGGTCAAAGTTGCAGCTGGAAGGCTCAACTAATTCAAAGTTCGTGTCGGGTCATCCACATCGTCAACCTCATGCAAATATCACGTCAGTCATCTCTTATCCTGGTAATTGGAATCACAACGTTCCTCCAGTCGCATCACAAATGGATCCCGTCAGCCCTAGTTCTAATTTCATCCTCCAAGAGGCTGACAATGTTACCCCCATCCATGTCAGCCCAATCTAAACTGAGGCTAATATGCCAGGGCTATATAAACCACCCTCCCTTCGTCCTCTGTTCTTCAGTTCACTTGCCGTTGAACAGTCATGTCTCCCATCCCGTCTGTCGCTACTGCTGTTACGCTCTCCCCCGCCACTCCTTCCGTTGCTCTCGACCCAGGCTCAGCTGGGCAGTCCGCTTTGGTGAGGTCCCAGTATCTCCTTGGGACAGGTGGCCTCTTGTTCGCTATGGTCGCCATTGTCTCAGTTGCGGGATACTTCTACCATGGACGAGGGGCAGCCAACAGTGCCCGGAAGAGCAACACCTGGGCCTCCTTGACCAGCTTCTTGTCCTCAGTGCATAATCGCGGTTCGGCCACGACCCCCACTGCAGCTGCAACCGACTGGCCAGTTGATGTCGAGGTCGGTCCTGAGGTGGGTTGGACACTTGCGCATGCCCGAAGTTTCGACAGAGCTGACACAAACGTGAGCAGCACGTCAGTATGGTCTATGCGAGGTTCTTCCATCCCACATTCTGGAACGTGAGTAGAACGAATTTGTCGTAAGTGTTTTCTAATCATTTCACCCAGGTTGTCGAATGTCATCCTGCGACGCCTTCCGCTCCGGCAATCTATGTGGAAAACGAAGCAAATGAGGTTCCAGTGTCTGACCCGAAACCGTTTGGCATGAACTCGTTCTTGGACATGGACGACGACGACGACGGGGATGGGGACGGGCACGACTGCACCACGCGCCCGCGTGAGGAGCTAGACCTAGGTACAAGGCCCAGAACCGAACAGCTTCCGCCCTACGACACGAGCTCGGCGACCAATGTGAATTTCGCCAGTCAAATCATCGGTACGACAGTTCGTCCAGGCGCATTCCTTTCCATTCCGGAAGAACTTGAAGATGATATGTCTGAGAGCTCCGACTCCGATTCCGAGTTGGATTTCGACTGTTCACCTTACGATGGGATCGTGACGACTCCGCCGACATCGCCCTCCAGTACTCGACGCCACGGTATGGCTGACATGGAATATTTCGCCCAGAGTCTCAAGGATACGATTCTGGAAGAGGATCGAGGCTTGATACCTACTGTCTCCTTCCGAACCGGATTGATCGATGCCTCGAAGTTCGTAGAGACGGTTCCGGTCTTGTCCTGCATACCTCTGGAGTGCCTCGAGCACGTGGTCGACGAGCAGACGGTTACGGATTGCGTTATCGGTGTTCATGATAGCCACGACGGCTTGGAAATCAGTTCGAGCGATGCGGACATTCTTGGAGCGCTTCACGAGAGCCTGGACCTAATGTGGAAGCTCCTTGCCGAGGAGGTCGAGCCCGTGGACGACAAACCGACGACTTCAAAATGTGATGTCGGTGTTCAGGGTAGCCGCGACAGCTTCCAAACCAATTCGAGCGACGCCAACACTCTTGGAGCGCCCCACGAGGGCCTGGACATAATGCGGAGGCTCCTTGCAGAACTTCGTGATCCCAACTTGGATTGCAGTCCTCGATCCTTGTCTGAGGACAGCGAGTCCGAGTACAGCGACGATGACGACGAGGAAGGGCCAACCGTTCCACGCCTCAGACCGCCGTGGGATCTTCACAATGTGAGGCGCTACTCGCTCGAGTCGAGTTCTTCCAATCCTAGAACCGACAGCGATGTGTCTGGCGAGGGACCGATCTATCCCTTGACTCCGCCTCCGAAGTCTGTCATCTCACCGGCCAACGCTCCCGGTGTTCGCAAGGGTCGCACGGCATCAACAGTTACACTTGGGTTCAATGAGGAAGCACAAGTCATATCGCCCACGTCCTCGCACTCGCCTCCTGCATTACCGAGCAAGGCATTCGTCCACACCCACAGAGACAGCCGTTCGTTCATGTATGGTCCGCGATCTCCTCTTGTGGACTTACCTCGCCTGAGGTATCTTGATCGTCATTAAACACATTCCTTCCCGCCTTCCAACTATTGTCACTCCTTTGCACCTCGCTTCTATCTTCGGCAGTCATGGTACGTTCGTGTTCGAATCGATTGTTCTCATCATTCTGAGTTTCGGTTCGCAAGCCAATTCCAACTATCGTCACTCTTTTGTCAGGTTCCTGGTATACATTCTCTTCCCTTTTTTCTACCGCCGTTCTGACGTTGTTTCAAGGTCAGCAGTAGTCTTGTTCTTGCACAGTCTCGTTTGCATTTGGTCTCTTGCTTCATATGGTACGCTCCGATATCAACTCTTGAACACAAACTTAACCCCGCTCGCTCAGGTTTCTTGTATTGCCACTCTTGTATTTGGCTTGTCTCATGGTCTGCATCAGGTATGCATTCATTATCTTCGATGTTCCCCGACGTATTTCACAGTTTGTTCTGTTTTGTGCCAGTTATTGTCGCTCCGTCGGAGTCGGTATGTAACCTCTAGTTCCCCTCCAAATACTCTTCTGATCCCGTTCTTTCAGTAGTACATATCAGTAGTATCAGTATCGCCTCGGTCAGAAAATTCACGACGAAGCCACCGGATCGCACGTGTGGACTGAACATTCCTTCGACGACACTTGCGCACACGTTCAAACAGACGACACTCCAAACTAGCTCACCCTGATCCGAACTTGGCACTGCTCAGCTGCTCATCAACATTACCCCACCTCATCATCTCCCCAGATGCGGATTGCGATTTCACGCCCGTTTCGACGTGGTCGGAAACCTCAATCTCGTCCGTTGACCCCATTCCTCTTCCCGGAGTGCTCCAGCAGTGTTTGTTCGTCTTCCGAGTTTGGATCTCGGCCTCGTGCATGCCAACTTTGCCCTCGGTTACCCACCTTCAGCCTTTGGATTCGAGCCTCGAAAAGTCCGCCGATCGCCCCTTCCTGTCAAACGAAGTGGCTCTCTCGGCGACGTCTAGTCGACACACGGTGGCCCTCGCACCGTTCTTCGCCGTGGCTGGACTTTTAGGGGGCACGAGCATGGGCGGGACATGGTTGCATGTGACACGAGTTCAGGTTTGGAGTGGTATGGTCTGTTTACGCGTGCAGCATCTGTCGTCCGCGTGCTCTCGTAACTCCTGTCGTACCAAAACCCAGAAAAACTATATAATTTATGAAACCAATCGAGCTTGTGTGGTGGAACGCTCCGCGGGCCCCGAGCTCGAACACAAGGGGTTGCGATTTACCATTTTATGTATATCCACCTGCAGTGCATATGCATGTTTGTATGTACAGTTTGCACACAGTTGCCACGCGAGCAGCATAACCTCCCAATGATGTCACATCCACTTTTCAGCCTATCATGTACTTACTCGAGAGGAGTAGAAATTTCAGGCATTCCACGACGACGGCCATTTGTTGCAAACGTTCTCTATCTCAGAAGAGCTGAACCGGTTGCTCAAATGGATGTTGCATCCTGTCCCTAGTGCGGCTACGAGGCGGTTGTCGCCCCCAGCGATTCGGCAAGCCGTTCTAGAATAGTAGAGAATAGTAGAGATTTGTGGTACATTCTACAAATGGCGTCACATAGTGACTAGGGTTCCGCACGGGTAACACCGCGGGTTCATACGATGCCTGTTAAGTAGAGATTACGGTACTCCTTCGCTCAATATATTGAAGTGGATCGACTTCATGGTGCCATCGCAACTCGATACAGTGCCTCTAGAGAAAATAGTAAAGGCTGGCGGTCCTGATTCACGGTGGATGGCAGATCAATAGTGGAAACTGGAGGCATGCCAGGCCCGGTGTCATTTTGGTAATTTAAACACCGTCAAAAATACTACCGGAGCCGCGGTCAAAGGGGTACTTACCACTTCGCCACACTGGCACTGTACACGCCAAACCCGGATTTGCAAAACTCCGCGGTGTAAGGGCCCATACCCGTGCGGTACCCTGCTAGGCCATATAGGGTCTTATGAGATTTGGGTACTTTTGCTGATTACAAGTGAGTCTGGCTGCGCAGCAGTGTGCTTGATCCGTCATGGCAATGGTTCAGCTGATTCAGGCTCTCACGGTCACTCGAGCTGTCGCTTAAGTTAGTGCTTTTCCTGACAGTTTCAAGTTACCGAAAAAGCTTAATAAAGCATTTTGATGCGGTCCTCGCATCTCAAGGTGCTTTAATTATTCTACTGGCACTCAGGCTGGCAGTGTAGTATTCCTCGACACCTGATGGTATAAGATGTAATGAGGCGTCAGGCACTTTATAGCTCTCCCCACTTTCGTCGAGCACTGCAGAAAATGACCTCGCGAAACCTCGGACACCTTCTAGTAGCCATCTTTCAATCATTCTTATTCATTCGGGTGGCTCAGCCTGCTTCCACGACAACCGCACCGATCGTAAACCTTGGTTACGCGCAGTACCAGGGTGCCATAGACACTGTCACTAACACTACAGGTTTTATTGGAATTCGTTATGCTGCTGCTCCAGTTGGTACGTCCAAACATGATAGTAGAACCTTCCGTCGAGCTCCCATCACTGTCGCACAGGAAACTTGCGATGGGCCCTACTGCAACCCCCGCAGAACGTGTCTGGCGTACAACAAGCTACGACACAGCCCAATGAGTGTTATCAGGCAGCCGCAGTTTTTGGGTCTTCGCCTACAAACCCGTTTAAAATTAATACCGTATCCAAGCGTTCTGTGAGCGAGTCGGAAGACTGTCTATTTCTTAGGTGTATATTCATTTCCAAGTTCTATCACGAGGTTTTCTGACAAGTCCTGTCATAGTGTATACACTCCAGGTAACACTGTCATCCCTGTCAAGTCGGGAGGATTTCCTGTCCTGATCTGGATCCACGGGGGAGGGTAATGTTTTTTTTACCTTGATGACGGGCCACTGACATGTGTTGAAAGCTACTTCTACGGTAACGAGAGCCAGTACAAAGGCGCAAACCTGATCGTAAAGTCAGATCATGGCCTCATCGTGGTAACTATCCAATACCGCCTTGGTCTATTTGGCTTCTTGGCTGGCGAGACGGTTAAATCTGGAGGTGCGCTGAATGCAGGTCTACGTGAGTTTCTTGGGATTGGAAAGGACCATGTGCTGAAATTGCACTTTAGTCGATCAGAACTACGCTCTGCAGTGGGTACAATCACATGTCAGTATTCGTTTCTTTTTCTCTTCATCACTTGGTCACACAAATTCAAAACATAGATTGCCACATTTGGGGGTGATCCAGCGAAGGTGGCAATATGGGGTTTATCAGCGGGTAGGTCCTGCCGTCACAAGATTTTCAGGGCAACCCACTCACCAATTTCGATCCACAGGCGCTGGATCCGTGCTGCAGCACGTCATTGCTCACGGTGGGAACACACAGCCTCCGTTATTCAGAGCTGCCATCACAAGCTCAACTTTTTTGCCATCCCAATATACTTACAACGATCGCGTTCCCGAGGCGAGCTCGTCCATTCTCTCGATCATCAAAAACTAACGTATTCAATATAGTTGCTCTATAATGAGGTGGTCGCTGGGACCAAGTGAGTTCATTGTGCTTCGTCAATGCATTCAGATTAATCAAGATGGTGTAGCTGTACATGGAATTCAGACACCTTATCTTGCCTTCGTGCAGCCGACATCAACACATTGGAATCGTTGAACTCCAACATCAATTACAATGGTTTCTATGGCACATTCACCTTTGTTCCTGTGGTCGATGGGACGTTCATCACCGAGCGCCCCACTGTTGTGCTTGCTAGGGGAAAGGTAAACGGAGTAAGGGATTTTCGTATCAGCCGCATCGGTCCGTTACTAAGACCTTTCCTGTTCCAAAGGAGGCGTTATACTCTGTCACGAGTTCTCACGAAGGGGACCTCTTTGTCAACCAATCGACCACCATGAATATTTCGCAGTACATTAGTACATTGTTCCCAAACATTCAGGCATCGAAAGCCGCTGCGGCAGTGCATCTCTATGAACGTCTCGGAACCAACGTCGATCAGGCTAACTATGCGATGGGGGAATGTGAGTATTTTCCAGATCATGCTCATCTCGCACTGAATTGTCTTGTATTCACAGCGATCTTCGTTTGTCCTACCTACTACCTCCTCGAAGCCTTTGGTAGAAAAGCGTGGAAGGTGACTGGGCTTACCACTTTGTAGCCTGCCTCAGAGCGTTCCTAACTGGTGGTTTTCAGGGAGAGTTTGCCGTTCCACCAGGTCACCATGGTCAAGATGCAGTCTACTACTTCACAAAGTAGGTCATGACCCAATCACTGAAGCTACGCAGCTGACGTCGCGAGGCGCATGCCTACGCAAGTGCGACCTCCGAATTCATCACCGCGTTCTCGAGTAGCTTCCTAGCGATGGCCATGTCGCTGAACCCGAGCGACAAGTACAACGCGAGCGATGTCACTCCTGCGCAATGGCATGCATGGTCAAGTCACAACACAGAGATGATGTTCAACGTGACATCGTCTGGTGCACCAAACGTGTATACGTATAAAACGGACCGTGCAATGCTGGGTCGCTGCGCGTGAGCTTTACGGATTTTCGCTCCATGGATCAGGTTTCTGATCGATGCCAAACAGATATTGGCGGAGTGTTGCCGCGAACACGGCTCAGTGAGATGAGATCGAGCTCATCGAAATGCGAAATGCGTTCATATTTTTGATGGGTAGGGATCTCTATCGAGTATGAGTTTCTTCTTCCTCTCCCCGGTAGTACGCCCGTCAAGGGAGCAAAATTGAACTCATAGAAATGAGGTATATGTGGAAGAAACTATGATGTCTGTAAAAAGTGGCCCAACAAGCTTTGCTTTTGCCAGCAGTCAATGTGACCTCGACATCTCCTGTGAAACTGCAGCCCGCCAGATATACTCGAGCCTCACAAACACACCCCCACTGCAGTGTTACCATCTTGTTCGTATTTGCACGTGAATAAAGGAGGTGAGTGTGGGCAATGGCGTACCAGGCGAAGGCGAGGGTATGAGTGAATAAAGGCAAACGATCACCGGTGCACCTTTGCACGGTACTGCCAACGGTGGGTGGTAAATACAAGTAATCATCCTCGCATGCACCTCAATACCTTTGAACGCGAACATGCGAGCCTATGCGATCACGTTTGCGACGAACGTAAAAAACGAGGGTGACGCACTGACAGCGTTACTTGTTTTGAGTTGACTGCGACGCTGATAACACATGGTTTTACTTTTTGCAGTATAGCTCAGGCTGGTGAAACGTAGAAAATTTTAATGAAATCATTCCCTTGGGGTCCACACTACATTCAGCTAAAGTATCATCTCTGCAGAGATATGGTACCGCGTCACCGTATTTTCAAAAGAAGAAAAGAAGAAAAGAAATTGGGATTAGGAATGCGGACGCTGTGTACGAGAATTCCGAATCAACCGTAGGAAATTCTCTCTGAAAAAATGACCCTTTGTCTCTGCAAGGTCAAAGGGTGTCTGTCCATCCACATTCCGCGCGTAAGGGTCAGAACCATAGTTCAAAAGAACCTCGACGAGCTTGCACAGGTTGGCATTGTGGTCGTGGAGATCATGGTATACATCCAATATATCCGAAGGAGGTTTGTAATTGGATGATGATCGCAAGGCCAGATGCAAGGGCGTATCTCCACTTGGTGTTGTAGTGTTTACGTTGGCTCCCTCGAGAATCAAAAAGTCGACCAGCCATTTAGCATAGACTGTGCACGCATCTTCGTCGCCAGGGATCGCAGCAAGCAGGATATCCGCAGGAAGTGGAACATGTTGTGAAAGCAAATATTTGAGGGTGGGAATTTCTCCTTTATATTGTCTCGCCACAGCGTGGATAGCTGTTTCACCAGCCGAACCCCTCGACGAAAAATCCCAGCCTAAACTGATCAGAAACCTAGCGCGCTCCAAGCAGTCTTCATCATGAACAAAGACGTTGGGCTTCATCAGTCCCTCCGTATCTCCATAATTGGTTGCAACACTGCGTACATCAAACCCCTTTTCGAGAAGCAAGCGAATTGTCCGTGTCGAGGCAAGGAAAATATCACGGGGCAGTGGTACATCTTGGGAAAGGAGATATTCCAAGACGGAAATGAATCCATGCGTCGCCGCAGCATGCAGTGGCATCTTCCCGTCTATGTTCTGTGCACGAGGATCACATCCAGCATTAATCAGGATTTGAACACATTCCAAACGATCATCCTCATCGCCATCGGCAAGGACCAGATGTAGTGGAGTATCTCCGTTCGTCGAGACAGCACGAGCGTCGGCGCCCTTGTCGAGGAGGAAGCGAATCAACTGTGCCTTCTCGGAGCGCCCATTTGAAGCAGCAAGGAGTATATCAGAAGGGAGTGATATGCCCAGTGAAAGGAGATAATCGATGACAGAGATATATCCAGTTTTTGCGGAAACGTGAAGGGGCGTTTCATCCACCAAGTTGAATACTCGAGGGCTGCACCCAGCATGAACCAGTAGTTTCACCACCTCCAAGGCATCATCTTCAGCATCCAGCATCGCGGCGAGATGTAGCAAACCATCGCCGTTGTCTGTGACAACGTGGATGTCACCTTGCCTTTCAAGTAGAAACCGAATCGTTGGGTAGCATCGATATGATTTACTGCAAGGAGCTGGCTTAAACGCAGCAAGCATAATATCTGAAGGGACTGGTGTACCGATTGAGATCAGATACTCCATGACCGAAATAAATTGTCGCCTTGCTGCAATATGAAACGGTGTTTCTCCAGCTGCATTGCAGGCGCGAGCATCAGATCCTGCGTTGACAAGAATTTGTATTTGTTTCAAACAATTATTTTCCGCGTAGACATTCGTGGACAGATGAAGGGGTGTGTCCCCATTGGTGCAAGTAACATGTATGTCAGCTCCTTCGTCGATCAGGAGTTTGATAAGAGTCGGAGCTGCCTTCCAGAATGAAGCACTAGACACAGACAGAAGGATACTGGGTGACGGTGGGAGGGCTAGAGAAAGAAGATGTTCTACGACTGGAAGATGTCCATTTGCTGCCGCAACATCAAGGGAGGTTTCGCCAAGAGCGTTCGGTAAGCGAGGATCGCACCCAGCGTCGATGAGAACTTTCACACACTCCAGGCACTCGTCTGAGTCTATAGATGGAACAGCCAGAATGGAGTGAAGTGGCGTGGCCCCATTGGCTGCAACAGTGTCCATGTTAGCACCTTCCCGCAAGAGAAAACGGATTGTCGACGCTGTATGGGAAATGGGGGCCACAAGCAAGATATCGGCTGGCAGGGGTGCATGTTGGGAGAGCAAATACTCGATGACAGAGATGTATCCAAACCGAGCCGCAAAGTGGAGGGGTGTATCACCGTCTAGATTGGGTGTGGAGGGATTGCTTCCGGCATCGATGAGGACTTGAACACTCTCCAGGCAATCATATTCTGGAAGCCTGCTCCAGATATCCGCTTCCATGACGACATGGAGTGCAGTATTTCCGTTGGGAGAAATAACACCTACGTTGCACCCCTTGTTGAGAAAGAGTCGTAGCATGGCAGAGTTTGACGTTCTGCTGCGCGATACATCAAGTAGGATGTCAGGAGGTATTGGTATGTTTGATGCAAGTATATGGTTGACTGTGGAAAAATGCCCTGCAGATGCAGCGAGGCGGAGGGATGCCTCGTTGAAGCGAGCAGATGCATCGCAGCCAATCTGAAGGAGTCTCCGTTGAATTACATCAATATCTTGGTCTGAAGCGTTACCGTGTTCAGAATATGTGTGTAAATATCGCGTGGGGTCTAGTGCTCGGAGAAGTAGACCTTCATCTCGGATGTGAACTGCCCATTCCACGAATTGATCGGTCTGCAGCAGCCTTGCAGCAACGGGAGCGAGGGACATGCAGTGTTCCTTCTGCAGTGCATCTGAAAATAATCCGTAAGGCACGAGGCTCCCTTCTTCCAAAAACAGCTCGACCACAGAAAGACTTTCTTGATAGACGGCGACCTCGATGGGTAAGACCTGGTGGGAGTCAGGGCGGGAACCCCAGCCTCTAAGGTTCAGGCTGACACCGCTTGACAGCAAGGTCCTAGCGTGTTCAAACTTGCTGTTGTCTGCCGCATATATCAGTGGGTTCGTCCCATCCTTCAACACCAGCTTCGAGCGGCCAATATATGAACGTAAGAGGGGCTCCGCAGCAAACGCAACTAGAATGTACAGCACCAAATCATGTTTGAGAGTCGGCCATGTGATGTAGTAGAAGGAGTGGGCTCTCTCGCACAATCGTTCCCAGTCTGAAGGGTGCTGTTGTACATCCGACTCCAAAGTTTTAATGGCATGTAGGAGCGCTCTACTTGCCGGATTGGCATGAAAAAGGTGGTCGAAACCCCATTGTTGGACATATTCAAGAAGCGGGTGAGACTCGGATAAAGGTAATGAAGACATAGGGCGCCTTGCGGCATGGGATGGGATAGCATCCGATTCGTCCCGTCGGAACTTTCTTCTGTACGAGTCACGAGGTAATCCTTCAGACCCGCTGGATCGTTGACCGTACTTCATGTAGGCGCTAATGTAGCACATACAAAGCAGAGCCAGTTGTGTGTGAGCTGCTTGTTCGTTTATATGATACGCCGGATGCTTGGCGCGAGTGGACTCTTCTATCAAGTATTCCTATCCAAATAGAAACTCAGTCGTGTGGGATCGCAGACGGTCATAATGCCGAGCATACCTTCACACTGAAATGAGACAGGATGACCACATCTGTCAATTCATTGTATGTTACCAGGCTGCCCAACGCATCCAGCAAAGCGGGTCCATGGACGGGTCTAGATTCGACATCCAGTACACGACGTTCAAGGTCTATTGAGAGGCTTTCCAGGATTTGTGACAGTTGAAGCGGTTCCAAGGCAACTACCAGCCACTCCAAAGCAAGCCGGACGACCTTCTCTTCCTCATCTTTGTCAATCATGAGGAGAATTCTATCATACGTAGCGTTGAGGTCGCTCGGAAGGTTGTTGAGTGCTTCCCGGATCCGTATGGTAGTCACGCATCGCTTCAGGGCGGTGAGTTGGCATTGTACCCACCGGAACCTAGAAAACGATTACTATGAGTTAGCCAAGGATCTATGCGCTGTAGCAGCACCCACATTCCATCAGCGTTGTCACATAATGCGGAATTGATCTCCTGCTTCAAGCTAGCATCCAAGATCCTCAACCTTCGGTGAGAGTCCAACTCCCTCGTGACATGTAATTTTATATCTGTCAATAGCTCATACTTCATCTTATCCATGGAGATCGATGGGAGGCCCAAGAAAATGTCCTTGATGACCTGAATTGGCCGGCTGGTCACCAATAGTCGGACGCCGCCCTTGTTCAATTCGATGAGAGCACGAAGAAGCGGTTCGACGTCTTTGCACTCGTCTAGGGCATCGATGACGATGAACGGCTGTTGGTTGAACTGCTTCGCTGCTCGGGAGACGTGGCGAGCAAGACGAGTAACATTACTGATGGTCGAAGCACCTTCGTCCCTCTGCTTGATTAGTTCGTCGATCAGGTCTCCAGGATCAACCATGTTGCGATTGAGTTGCTGGAGCAGTTGGGAGAGAAGGGAACGCATCGCTTCAGAAGCACTCGTGGACCGCTCGTTCCGGAAATCGCAATAGAAGAATACCAAAACTTCGCCATCTTGTAATGTACTCTCCAGGCCTTCGATCACGGAAGCACTGTCACCCAGGTCAATATCAGCAGAAGCCAAGAGACGCACACGTACGCTAGGACGGATTTCCCTGCTCCAGCTGAGGATATCTTCATGTCAGCGACAAGGTACTGAAAAACTTCGAACTCTCTACCTTTCCCATTCAGCCACAAAAATGAATTCTCTGTATTGCTCCATATCTTATAAGCCTTCGTGTTAGGCAGCCATGTACATGTATCAGGCTGCCGCAAGAGAGTCGTACGTTCATGCGTGTCCCGGGATTTCCACGCATTGAGCCATCCCAGAACACTATTGAGTTTCTCCACTGTAGGTGTATGTCATTCAGATGCCAGTATATAGCCGGGAGGCGGCTGCAGCTACGCACGGTCAACTGCTGGATTCTTCAACGTCCCCACACGATGTACGCGCTGTGTGGTTGGTGCAACGTTTCGGCTATCAACCGCCTCTTCCGTACGTAGCACGTTGGACTGGGATACTACCCGCGTTTGCTGCTGAGCACCCCCCTCACGGTCCCTAGTGGAGTAATGAAGCAGATAGTCATTGCCATGCCTTTCGAGACACCCACCAGACATCTGTCGTGAGCAGGAAATGCAAGCAATCTTTGCGCTTCTGGAAGAGCCTGATCGCCTCGTTGCTCTTGTCTTTTGCAGGCACAGAGCGTGAAAACTTTTTTACGACGTAGTTGTTCGGATTTGCATTGAGTAACACCTCCATCTGGTTCAAGGTATCTAGGCATATTCGGGGTTCTTCGCTGGATAACCAGTCCGCGAGCCGATCGTCGACCATACGTTCCTTCAGAAGCAACGACTTATTGAGGGTTTCCAAGACGGCGTTAGAACCGACGACTATCCTATCCAGCCGGAAGCTTTCGACAGTTTTGCGACCGGCGTGCTGGACGAGTACGTTGACGACTCGTTGTGAGACTGACGCGATGTCGATCAGAATTTTTTGCGAAGGGTCTGGCATGACTTGTAATGACTAGCTGGGTCTGCAGTCGGTCTTCGGCGACTCTTCTCGATCAACTTGTCTGTGCACGAGCTCGAAGTGCTCGTGGCGGTGCGGCATGGGACGTCGGAACCACTGGTGACGAAATCGCGCTGTAGGCACCAAAAGCTTTAGGAAGACAGTCGTGTCTCAGATCTCAGCTACAAATCTACATATATTGGTAGTAGCAGTATGGCTCGATCAAAGAGGATCGTGCAGGCGAATGATCACGACGGTACGCGATGAGGACGTTGGGGCTCGCTCGGTTGTGCTGGGGCAGTCACAGAGTGGTAAGAGGACATATGTATTCTTGCAGGTAGAACCCCAAGTTGAGGCAACTAGTATATTCAACGAGCCACGACTCATCCACGTCATGAATCATGTCCTACCCTTGGTCGAAACGCCAGCACGACTGGTACTGCCGAATTAATTGCACCTTCTCCCTTGACAACAGTAGGGCGCCCGATCATCCCGTTGCGACCCGGTGAGGATGATCGAGGCACGCCATGCCTGTTATTTGGGTAATTCAAACGCCGTCAGCCCGCGGTGAAAGCAAAAGGCCACGGTGTGCCTGAGGGTACCACTTCGCTACACCGCATTTGCAAAACATCGGGGTGTAACCCGTACCCGTGCGGTACCCTAGTCCCGAAAGGTTGGTTTCGTGGACCAAAATTTGAAGCTACATAATGTTGGTTGTTTCGTCTATGTAAACGAAAATGCGGAGAGTTGTTCTCTATTCTCATTCACATCGTTGAGTAACATCCCATGGAAAGCAATTCACTTACGTGTAAATGTACTGTAAAGAACCATGGATATTATTGCATTAGAAGGGAGACGAACGGTGGGTGTCCACAAGTTGATGGTATGGAGACAGAATTCGGGTGACAGCACAGCCACACCTTCCGTACTTGATCGTTTTCGTCCGCCATCGCTTTGACAGAACTTGGGCCAACGCAACGTCGTCTCATTGCCTCGATGGTGTCCGCACATACCGCATCCCAGGAGGAACTCAAAGCCGCAAAGGTGCCAGTCGCATGGAGAGACCAATGTTCCGCGTATGCAACTTTTTCCCGCGTTGATGTGCCTGGTATAAACTGACTACTGACCACGGGCGGACAACCAGGTTGCTGATACCACTGAACGCGTGCCGGAGAAAGAACTACTACCTTCCATGGGAATGCGAGAATGAGAGACACGGGTATGAAAAGTGAGTCAAGTTTTTTCGTTCGCTCGTCACTGGGCATTGACTGTTCTCCGGCAGGTGCCAATACGACGAGTGAGTGAACAATATTCCTAGATACTAGCTATCGTGTAACGCTTCTGAAGCATGATGCGTCGAATGAAGAAGATGTCAAAGTTGAAATCCCAACAAGCGGAGGCACTCGCGGAATAGAATCATCGTCTCATACCCGACAGCTTGTATAGATTTGCTTCTTTCGGGCTACTACAAACCCAGTGCAACGACGTGTTCGTGAGTGGTGAGCTATGCAATGCGATGACATGCGTGGTAAGCAGGATATTCTAGCGTGGCGCGATGGAGTCCATCGTATATCAGACTCTAGCGCCTTTTTCCTTCTCCCACTCTCCAATCTCATTTTTGACCCTTTCTATCACGTCCTCGGGTGTGCTATTCTGCCCAAAAGCCTCCACGAATTTACCGTCTGGATCCATGAAGTAGATATATATCGAATGATCTACGAGGTAGTCACCCTTGGGATCTGCGTCGGGCGGAGTAGAGAAATACACCCGATATGCTTTACAGACAGATTTTGTGGGCGGGTAATCGCCTGTAAGCCCGACTATCCGGGGGTGGAAGTCAGCGAGATACTTTTTCATTTGG
>QGOI01002279.1:0-22902 GCA_003313885.1 Boletus sp. MG55 | reverse complement strand
CCAAAACCGGCTTTACAACTTTACTCCAGAGGTATGCCAGAATCAGCTGGAACAGGTCGTCGGGTGTATATCCTGCAATTTGTTGCGGTTTAACTTTGGCTGCCCGGTCAATGCCTTCAATGCCATCTTCCACCAACAACACATCAAGAAATTGACGTGAGACCAAATTCTCTTCAGAATGAATGAGTGCAGAGATGTCATCACGGGAAATAATAAGACGATTGTGCTCGAGCGATAACCGGAGCACGCTCTGCAAGTGTACGATCTCTTGGTAGCTAGTGCCAGGAAGGGAGACAGAAATAGCACCCCCCGACTCCGCCATGACGATCAATGCATCGCATCGTTGTTCGCTGGCATTGAGATAGATGACCGGTCCAGAGTTTGCCAAGGCAGCGAGTTGCTCAGTCGTCTTCGGGAGCAAAAATTGGTCAAAACCTGGCAAAGATCGGATTTCCACAAGAAGCCTTTCTCGTCGGAGAGCAAGGTCATGGTGCCTCTGGACTTCTTCCTCGAGCGGCCGAGTGTCAACAGCCGAGTGATTGCTATGGGAGCTAGTGTGTTCCAGCTGTTCGGAGATCTGCTGAAATTGATGAGCAAGGGCAGGGTGCTCGGCACGAAGTTCATCAACTGGAGTGCGCAGCTGCAGGAATTGACTCCATACAATGGAACGCCCTTGCTCGAGCCACTCGACAGCCATTTCAGGACAACCAGCTTCAATTGCAGCAGCAGCAGCGTCTCGTGCCACATCAGCAGCTTGAATGAGTACGCGGTGGCGCTCTGTGAGAGGAAGTCCAAGCCAAGCCAACTGGGGAAGAAGGTTGATGGTGGTGGTATATGCATCAAGGAGAGCCTTGGAGTTGCCTTGGAGGCGTGCAGAGGAAATCCAGCGACGAGCAGCACGAAAGCGGATGGAAGTAGGACCTGCGGAGGACTGACTGGCCACTGAAAAATGCAAGGTAGCAGCAGAGAGATGAGAAGGATCACGAGAGTGCTTGAAACGCTTCATGAGTGCATTCCCAAGGTTGATCAACTGAGATGGTTTGGCAGGATGGCCATTGGGAACGAGACGGACTCCCCCCTCAAACATCGAGATGGACTTGTCGAGGTCCGTGAGGCCATCGAGACACTCAAAGCGACAAAATAATGCGCTCCCGAGGGCGTGCAACATAATAAACTTGTCGGGATGGCCATTGGGAGTGAGTCGGACTGCCTCCTCAGACGCAGAAATGGACTTCTCAATGTCCGCGAGGTTACCAAGATGCTCAAAGCGGATCGAGAACGAGTTCCCGAGGGCCATCAACTGAACTGGCTTCTGGGGATGGTCATTGGGAGTGATATGATCTGCCTCTTCAAACATCGAAATGGACTTGTCCATGTCCGCGATGTCACCGAGATGCTTAAAGCGATAAAATAACGACCTCCCGAGGATGTTCAACCCAGCTGCCTTGTTGGGATCGCCACTGGGAGTGAGACTGACTGCCTCCTCAAGTATCGAAATGGACTTGTCCATGTCTACAAGGTCACCGAGACGCTGAAAGCGATGAAGTAATGACATCCCGAGGCTGGACAACAGAGGTGGCCTGTCAGGACTGCCTTTGGCCGTGAGCCGGTCTGCCTCCTGAAGCATCAAAATAGACTTGTCCGCGTCCGAGATGTCACCGAGATGCTGAAAGCGACGAGATAATGAGGACCCGAAGTTTGCCAACAAACCTCGCTTGTTGAGATGGCCATTGGGAGTGAGACGGTCTGCTTCCTCAACCATCGCAATGGACCTGTTGAGGTCTTCGAGGTCACCAAGTTGCTCAAAGCGGCGTAATAATGAGGTCCCGAGGTTGTTCAAACAGGTCGGCCGGTTGGGATTACCTTTGGGAATAAGATGGTCTGCCTCCTCAAACATCAAAATGGACCTCTCGATGTCCGCGAGGCCACCGAGGCGCTGAAAGCGAAGGGTTAATGAGCTCCCGAGCGCGTTCAATACAACTGGCTTGTTGGGATGGGCATTGGGAGTGTAACGGAGTGCCTCCTCAGACATTGAAATCGATTTGTCGATGTCCGCGAGGTCACCGAGACGCTCAAAGCGACGAAATAATGAGATGCCGAGCTTGTTCAACAGATCTGGATTGTTGAGATGACCATTGAGACGGACTGCCTCCTCAAACATCGAAATGGACTTGTCTATGTCCGCGAGGCCACCGAGGCGTTCAAAGCGATGAGTTAATGAGTTCCCGAGCTCGTTCAGCAGAGCTGGCTTGTTGGGATGGGCACTGGGAGTGTAACGGAGTGCCTCCTCAGACATCAAAATCGACTTGTCGATGTCTGCGAGGTCACCGATACGCTCAAAGCGACCAGATAATGCCTTTCCGAGGTTGTTCAACAGATCTGGCTTGTCGAGATGACCATTGAGACGGACTGCCTCGTCAAACAGCGAAATGGACTTGTCTATGTCCGCGAGGTCACCGAGGCGCTCAAAACGACGAAATAATGAGGACCCGAGGCTGTACAACCAAGCTGCCTTGTCGGAATCGCCATGGGGACGGACTGCCTCCTCGAACATCGAAATGAACTTGTCCACGTCCGCGACGTCACCGAGGCGCTCAAAGCGATAAGATAATGAGATCCCGAGCTGGTTCAGCAAAGCTGCCTTTTGGGGGCGTCCATCGGGAACTTTGAGTTCCACGACCTGCTCCAATATCAAAATTGCCTCCTGGATGTGAACGAGGTCGCCATTGCCCTGCAATCGGCCATACAATAAGCTCTCAAAGCGGGCTAGTACTGCAGACCAGCCAGGATCCCCGACTGACATATCCAGTAGCATAGCCCGTGCCTTCTGTATCAACTCCTGATCATCAGGATTAGCGCGCTCTGCCTGAGAGATCCCGGCCTGCATCGTCCTAATCGACACAGAGATTCCAGCCATCTGCAGTGCGAACCATGCAGCTCTGTATGCATAACTCTCCACGATTCCGGAGAGTAAATCCTTGCCTCCCGTCCTATCTGCCTTGTTTCCGAGGTTCTGTAAATGGGATAGAAGAGCAAAACAGAGATCGAGTGCTGTCACGCAACGACTTGACTGATTACTGGACCGAAGCTGGAGTGTGTCCTGATACAGTGTGATTGACACATCTAGGCCATCGTAATGGTTGTTGTCTTGACAGTGAACGAACTTCGCAGTAGCCAAGGTGAATAATACGATGGACTGATTGTGGTGGTCTGGGGGGCACATGTCCTGAACACGTTCAAAGCATGTGATGGCTTCGTTGAGATCTCTTTGGTTCTGGCGCTGGCGGTAACTTGAGAGAGCACGATTTCCGGTATCGATCAGCTGTTCCAGCTGGCTTACTGCGTCTGACGCCGGCAGCTGTTGTCATACGGTTGGGACGCGTCAACAATCAGATGAGTCGATCGCTCACGTCAAGTCTTGCTGTCGATTCATCTGCGCCGTAAATGAGTCGCTCGGTGATCACTCTGAGTGAGGACCGCGATGACAAAACGCTTGTATCCAGGAAGCTGATAGCTACAACGACAGGTCAGAGGGTGGGTATGATAGTGGTGGAGTTACTCGCGATGAAGCTCTTCGTGGCGGTCGAGCACATCTCCCACGGTAGTCATGAATTGGCAAAGTAATATTCCGTCTCTGCGCCTTGTTCCAAGCTCGAAGGATGCGTACACTTTGAAGGAAATGGTAGATGATCGCTCCGATGGCCTTGTCATCGCATCTTGTTCAGAAGAAGGAACGAAAACGGGTAGGGTAATAACTCACAGGATAATCTCTTCATCCCATTCCACCACGTCCTTGCCTACCAATACGGGCTGATTCGAAGTTTTCGTCGTCTTCCCATTGATTTGTACAGCAACATAGACGGCTGCCGGCATAGGACGCAAGCCAGACACAACATCTGTAGCATAAATGTCTGTACAGAGATGTCAACGATCGCTCGAGTCTTGCACAGATTACTGCGTACGAGTTATGAAGACATGCTCGCGTTGTTTTGTATCAGGCGAATACAATTCCGAGTCGCCTGATTTTTTCCTTTCTTGAGCATATTGCAAGACAAGAGCTGAGGTAGAATTGTGTTCCTCCATGAGCGTGAAACGAAGAGGGAAGAAAAGAGCACCAAGGAGGAATTTGGTGGAATTCTGAGCAGTTCATGAAGGCTGCGTGGCGGTGTACACAGGATGGAACATTGCCTGCACATGCTGAAAATATAAATGGAGCGGAGTCAACGTCGGAACAACCTTTTCAACGTGGCTGTCACTCCCGTTGACACCATCTCGATGTCCCTGGCTTGCAAGCCATGGAAATGGCACGTCCGACGACGCTGCCACCTCCCTCATCGTCCGAGCACCCTCACGGCTGCCAACGGTGAAACCGTCGCCCCAAGAGACTCCCTCAACGTGCGAACATATTCGATCACGTTGCCCTTGTCTCGGACGCGCACTTCTAGTTGCGAAGACACACCACGACGACACCATCGACACCAACGCGCACGCCGAAATGCCGTCGCGCCGTCTCCCCATCACGCTACGGTGTGCCCAAATGGCGCCACCTTGCCCTCGTCCGTTTACAACGATGATGTGTTGTAAGGCATCCACGGTGAAACTGTCGCCCCATGCGACCTCTTTGACGCAACCTGCAACGTCCAATGACGTTGCCAACGCCGTCACCAATACTCTCGGCGACCTCGTTGATATGACACGCACGTCCAACGACGCTACCGTCAATCACCTCCTCTCGCCCCTCATCGCCTCGTCTTTCGATGACGACTAGAACTTCGCCAACCCGGACCATATGCCAATAAGGCAAATGACGTTTTGCTAATGCTGTGACTAGTATGTGCCTCGAGTAGTTGTTTGATCGAAATCTACCAAGGTTTGGGTACCAAGCGTCATGTTTTCCAGAATTACGAGATATCAGTCAAGGATAGTGTAGATTGCATGTTCAAATAGGAGCTACAGGACAGTTGGTACAACATACGAGGATGATGCCAAGTTTGGAAGCTAACGATCAAGGACCAGCAAATAAGCAAACCAGGTCAAACGCGAACAGCGTGATACATGACGAAGGGGAAAGATAGCCTTTTCAAGACAAACGTGACGCAATAAATGAATGCCGCATCTGCAAGGCTCCTGGCACAGCCGGGGAGGCAGGAAGGCGAAAAAATGTTACCCCAACCAAGAGCTTCCGGATACTACTGGTCAAACAGCCTCGCAAGACCAGCAGCCGATGGACGTTCACCCTCCTCGAGATCCCAACACCTCCGGATCACTGCCTGGTGCCACGGGGGAATATCAGTTGGTATCTGGGGCCGTTCTCCCTTCAAAACTGTCACGAGAAGCGAAGTTTCGGGAATCCCATCATATGGTTTCTTCCCAGACAGCACCTATCGATGACGTATCAGACACCGAATGACACAGCAAAACAGTTATACAAACATGGAGCATGAGTCCTCCGAACGAGTAAACGTCGCAGGGCTTCGTGGGATAAAACACGTCCCGTGAGTTATTTACTCGTTGGACCAGCGCAGGATCTGCGAACCGCACGCCACCATGGACGCTAGATTCCAGGTGCGAAGTCTCCACAAAATCATTCACGAACGAGAGACCAAAGTCCGTGAGGCAAGCTCTTCCGTTATCATCAATCATAACATTGCCCTATGAAAGAGTAATAATAATCAATAGTCCTTCCTAAACCTCATTTTTGTGAAGTGACCTACGCTATGAAGGTCGCCATGAATGATGTCTTGATTGTGGACTGTGGAGAGTAACGATAAGTCGCTATAATCACAGCTACAAGGTTGGTACGTACGATAGCACAGACCAGCTGTAATATCCTCAAGCTGTGGTGAAGTTATTGGATGTAGGGCCTCTTGAGTCGCAATTAAAACCTACCAAAGGGTGTCTCTCGGACAGTTTCAACATCTGGTGAGCTGTGAGGTAGCTGGATAGAGATCCATTGGAGTACCACGGGCTGACCATGCTCGGCAAGGGTCCGAAACCAGACACCACCCCGAGCAATGGGACAACATTCCTGTGTCGTAATCTCCCCAAAACTTTCAACTCCCTGCGGAGTTTCTGAAGAAAATGAATGATCCATCCTCATTCCAGGAGATGGGAGACTCTACGCTTACCTTCTTATAAGCCCTTAGCTCTTCTTGGCCGGTCTTGACCGCTTTCACCGCGACCTGATTACCTTAGTCAGCATTGACTCGAACACCCTCGGAACCGACCCAACCATGCGAGAAAATTCCCCTGAGATCAAGTCACACTCCCAGACATCTCCGAAAGCCCCATGCTGGGTAACATAGCCTTTCCTTCTTCTAATCGTGGCAGTTGAATGCTTGAAGGGCAGTTCGTTCAACCAATCTATAACAAGAACGATATGGGTGCATCATCTTCGAGGGAATTCGGGGGAACATGCCTGCATTTCCTTCTGTATAAGATTGCAGCGTGTCAGAGCGTGAAGTGTAAGTACTGTGAGAACTTCAACATTGTATTCCGTAAGCTGGGGAGCCTGAGGTGCGCCAAATGTGATCGCGTACCTGGCATTGAACATCGAACTCAGAAATAAAGATTCCGTGCTAGAGGTGTCTTCGCTGGATTGTGGTGGATCGTCGACTCCAGGGGGACTTATGTCGATATATGATACATTCGTAGAAATGGTCTCACCGCGAGTCGGTGGGGCGATAACGGGGCTTGGCGGCATCGATTCAGCAGGAGATTCATTAAACATCAAACTTAGAAATGAAGATTCCGTGCCGGAAGTCTCTTCGCTGGATTGTGATTGATGGTTGACTTCAGGGGAACTTGTGTTATATGGCACATTCGTGGAAGTGGTCTCACCGTGAGGGGTCAGTGGGACGACAACGGGGCTTGGTGGCACCGACTCAATAGGAGACTCGGCTGTATAAAAAGATGCGGTGGTGGAAGCGGGATCGTTCCTTGGGCGAGGATCGCGACCCCCATCCCTGTTTTTCCGATTGAAAATATTCGAGATCATCCCTCCCCTAGGGCGTGCTGGCGCAGCAAAGGTAAATTTCTGGACGGTAGAGCCAAAATAAGATCCACTATCTTTCGCCTCCCAGCGATGATTCGTAGCGATCAGATTGACGAGCCTCTTCTTGGATTCGGCTAGTTGAGGCCCTGGAAGGGTGGTGATGCAGGCGTGATCATCGAATTCCATCCTGAGACTAGAAGCGTTTCTCTTCCACCAATCCTCCATATCCTTTTCTTTCTCCAAATGAGTTACCACGATGACCACCGGAGCAACCAGCCGACGTGTGATGGCGCAAAAGGTGTCGTAATATTTCACTGATGCCTGAGTCGCCCGAGATCCGCGAACGCAGTACACGAGGAGGTCGATCTCACGTCTGTGGTACCTTTCTTTGAGGAACCTCTTGAGGTCTTTTTCCGAACCCCCTCCAAAGATGGCTCGAAAAATGCTGCGATCTTCACCAAGACCACGGGTATCCCACAGGTTGTACTTTTGGCCATTCTGCGTGGCCTCGTAACGGGCGCTAACTTGTGTACAGGGTCGAGAGTTATTCGAGACGGGGGCGGAACTAGCCCCAAGGAGGAGGTTGATAGCAGAGCTTTTGCCAGACCCTATTTCTCCCATAAAAATAATATTACGCTGAGTGTCAGGATGTTTGCGATGCGTGTGAATGATTTCGCTGCGAGGGATCGGGGATACGACAACGGGGCTTGGTAGTACTGACTGCACAGAGGACTCGGCCAGTCTAGGTTGGCTGACATCAAAACTAGTTGGTGATCCATGCTCTTTGTCTCTCAGACAAACAGTGTCTGGTAGTGATGAGCAACTGTGATTGTCTGGAAATGGTATTCTTTACCTTTGTATGTGGTTATAGAATAGTGCTTCGATACTAATGCTTCGAGATGGTTCTCAAGGTCTTCAAGCACCCATGACTGCCCCTGGATTACAACAACTCAAACATGAGTGCAAGGGAAGGGGAGGTTACTTACTTTTTCAAGCGTTTCGAGCATTCTTATCCACTGACTATCATGGGTCACCGCGACCTTTGCGGCTGGTTCCTATAACACCATGAGCACCACTGTTGCATCTCTTGATTCGGTTAAGATCAAAGACACTACAAACTTTTGTCAACAGATACCGATTAATGATTTCCGATGGATGGGACGCCTAGTAAGTAAATATGTCAATCTATGTTGAAGGTAGAGATGCAGAACGGAGTTTACCTGTGATATATCTGGTACATGTTGAATTATTACATTGCTTTTCGACGTCTCTGTCACTGTAATATTAGTCGAGCTCCACACTAGTGATCTTAGGAACTGGGTAGGGCCAGAAAATATAGGGAACAATACAGCCTTTTCCTCACTCTTTCCTGCGCCCGAGAGGTTGGGTGTGATTACAATTGCCCGTATGAAAACAGATTGATTAGCATGCCCTTGACGGTCTGGTGGAGGTCCAATCTTGCGCTTAAAACGACCTGTAGGCTGCCAAACAGACTGTGTTCCTATGATCCGTTCGTCTACTTCTCTCAGGGTGCAATATACACCAACTGGGTTAGTGTTCACAGCTGTCTGCATGCTGAACGATGCAATGGACCATGAACACGTTTTATACAACCCAGTGAGTAAGTAGAGAGAGTTAGACCTTGGCCGTCCAAGTCGATGTTTGTAAAGTTCGAGCCAATCGGCGCCACATTCCCTCGCATGCTCCTCAAATAGTCGCCTATGATGGAGTCCGAGTTCAAACAATTGTGCTCCTTGAGGGAGGATAATATGGGCTCCGTCATTAGACAAGGTGGCACTGTATTGAGTTGTTTTACGGCTAACTGTGCGATCAGCTACCCGTCACACTATTGTTGGAGGAAGCACTGGCATACGTGAAACCGGACAGCATCTCCACCTCCAATTGGTCAACATCCCATGGCGTTTCAGGGGACGAGACTACTTCTTGAGGCGCGATGTCTTCGTTGCTACGACGCACATCGTTTTCATTGATCGGTGGGAAGGATGGTGGAGTGTCAGCACTTTCGGGACGAGGATCAAGGATATTGTAAAAGACATCGAAACCCCCATATTCATCGACAGTGCCAAGATCCCCAATCCTGAGGCCCACACTCTGAAGACGTTGTGGTAGTGGGGGTGGCTCTGGATTCCACAGAGGATAGCCCTGGATGAAGAGATGTTTTGCGAACGTGGCTTGTAGGGATTCGAGGGGAGGCATATTCCTGTAAAAATAACAGCTGGAGAGTGAAAAAGATGTATGGGGCGACGGCGTCAAGTCAGTCGACTAGATACATTGGCACGTTTCATCCTCGTGGTGTGGAACATGACCGTCATCTTGGTATTTGGTAATACGCTATTGATTTGACAAAAATATTCACCACCAAAATCAAACGACTCTGTCCAAGCTGCAAGACGTCGAAGCGGATGGCCCGGGATCTCAGCCCAAGTTCAGTTTTCTTGTCGATTCGAGTTTAATTCTATGGCTGAACAGCGTTTCCTGAAGACTCGATGGAACGAATCCTAAAGGCAATGAACGGGCAAGTCCTTACAGTAACTTCCCACGAACGCTCGTCCATGGACATCCTGCTATACGCGCATTCAAGCGTATCTTTCACCCTGCGCATTTTTTGTCCTTTGCCGCCCTTGATCACATTCCTGTCGCACAATACCAGACCTTCCTAATGCAGCCCTTGCATTATATCAGTTTTACATCAAACAAGGTCACATTTTTGATGGCATCAGGCTCATCCACCTCTCTATCTCTCACTTAGTGTTGCTTCGTGCAAATCCACCCCTATGCTACCCTTCCTCGCACCGTGACTTACGTGCTCCTAGACTCCCGCTCTTACTTTGGTTGTCGTGGACGCGTCCGAAGATCGAGGAGAAACTGATGTCTGATCCGACGACCCAGTCTCGACAGTATTGGCTGGGGTTCGGGCTGTTCATGCCATGTGTCTGGGAAAACGCATACCTCACGTTTGTCGCACCGAGTGAGAAGCGTTTCGAGTTCCATGGTATTCATGTAGACTGATGTGGAATACAGTGCTGGTCACAGGCGACCTGCAGAAGCCTCGTCGACGTCGTCAGCGCGAGATCACGCATTCGTGGTTCGGCAATGGTATCACGTTCGTCTCCTGCTGGCATCGCTCACATCTCATTCCATACTTACGCTTTCCCCACCCCGTTCTAGACAAGCCGACGGAAGCCACTTTTGGCTCAGCGAAGGCTGGACGATTTACGTCGAGCGTCTCCTGCAGCAGCGCCTCCACACACCTGCCCACCGCGGATTTTCCTACTTGATTGGGCCCAAGGGGCTCGACGACGATCCGGCGCGGTACGCCGATCAACCGAAATACCAGCGGTTACAGATCGATTTCAAAAAAGGGGAAGATCTAGACGACGCGTATAGCGACGTGCCGTACGACAAGGGGGCCAACCTTTTGTTGCATCTCGGTGCGTCGCTTTTTTGTTTCGGGTCGGTCATCCCGCGTCGCGTACTGAACGAATGATTCGCGTCGGTGGGACAGAGAGGGCGTTGGGCGGGTTGGACGTGTTTCTGCCGTATGTGAAACGCTACGTACAGAGGTTCATGGGGCAGAGTATCATGACGCAACAGTACTTGAAAGGACGATTTGGTGGGGTATTTCGGGGAGCAAGTCGCTCCGGGAGATTCTTTGGGACGTGCGTCGTTTCGTTAGCATGCGTGTGCTGGCGGGGGGCACCTGACGAAGGATCATCCACGGCACGACAGGAATGGCTGTTTGGCGAGGGACTGACGCCGGCGACGCGTTGGGACGAGTCCCGCTCGACGGACGTGTCCAAGTTGGATTTCGGACCGGCGGACATAGAGGGCATGAATACCAATCAGATCAGTGGGTCATTTCCCCCTTTCCTCGGCTCCGTCTACGCATTCGCGGACGGGACGTGGCGTGGTCAAGGGCCGGATGAAGTTTTGTAGGCTGGTCTTTAGGGCGGTGGCCAGCGTCGATCTAGGGTTGGCGGTGCGGACGTATGTGGCGTACAAGGAGGCGTTTCATTTTATCACCAGGAGTTTGATCGAAAAGGTGGGTGTCGACGTGGGTTGGATCGAGCCCAGCGCCGATGCGACGTTCTTTGGTTAGGATTTGCGGCGGCGTAGGACGTCATGGGCACGACTGACGGACATGAACACGGACTCGTTGCCTCGAAGATGATATCAAAGAGTCGATTATCAAAGGTGGTCCCTGTACGATGTAACGATCCACGTATTAGTTGGAAAATCCGATCGTCACCGTCCTATCGCTCGCGTCGCGGGGCGATTAGTGCCCTCGCATACATCCTGACCATCTCATCGCAGTTACCAACACCTCCGAGTCGCGATCGTGCTACTTGAAATCGCCCCACAAGTCTCCAAATACGTCGTCCTTTTTCGACGCCGCTACCGGCTGCGCGCCAACCAGCCCACTGTTCGCACTACGCGCCGTACTCAGGCTCCCGCCCCAAATGTCTGCCGTGTTGAACGTGTGGGCAGTGTTAGTACCGACGTTGGAGGTGCCCAGCGCGCCCGTCGTCCCGGCGAATGCGCTCATGCTCGTGGCAGCGGGCGCACCCCAAATGTTGGCCGACGGCGTCGTGTTCGGGATACCGCCGTTCCATCCCCAGGAGACCCCCTAGAGACCGGTGCCAGTCGTACCCCATCATGCTGATCGGCTGCTACGGTGACGATTGAGACAGCGCGTGCCCGTGGGTCTGGGCGAGCGAAGAAGTGCTGCCAAGTGGCTCCCAAGACGGCGGCGCCGATGCAAATTGACCAAACGCGTTCGAGGGCTGAATGGACTGGGCGGGTGCGGAGGAGAAGTAAGAGAATGTCTTATTTGACCTCTTTAGCGGGGTTAGGTAGATGAAAGTCGAGCCAGAATGGTTGTGGTCCAGTCGAACTTGATTATCCCATTAAAAACATTCGGCTCTGGCCGCAACAGCGACTTTCCCGCTTCCTGGTTGTATTCGCCAGTCGATGTACGCGTCTAAAAACGTGTTAGCAGCGAAGTCTTACTGCGGCGTTTGGTAGCTCGACGACTGCTTCACCAGTGTCAGCAAGAAACTCGTTACAATTCACTGTTGCATATTTCTTGAGTGCTTGGTGCAGGAGCCCTTCATCGTATCAGATGGCAAATTGCGAATACGGACAAAGCAATTTCGGGTTTCTGCCCGTCGACCAAGTCCAATGTCAGCCCATCCCTCCCTATTAGATGTCAACAATCAAATCCGCTTTGCATTCATGAAGCAAAAGACCTACCGGTTTTTTTTACCGTACGTGCGTATCTGCAAGTGTCACCGCTACTCGTCGCTTCTCAAGCACATAGTTGTTTGCGGAGAGAGCAGCACGGGCATCGGCCTGGATATGGTTAGAACCGCGTGCAAGAGTACCAGATACCAAGAGTGTACCTCATTTCGAACTCAACAAATGCGAAGCCTTTTAGTTGGCCGTCCTTGTCTTCTGCCAGACGAATGACCTTGATAGGTTCATACTGACCACACTGCTCAGATCAGTGCCAGCAGTTAAATGGGAGCAGAGGCTCACCTCGAAAAAAACACCTGGAGTTTTATATTGGTGAATCTAAGACCCGCAACGTACACCTCGTTCATTCGGATCAGTGTCAGTGCACCAGTGCGCTCTTTCTTCCGCTCTGGGTTCGAGATATAGATTCCCAGTGTCCGTTCGGACTCGAGTTCACGACCGTGTAATTCAATTACCCTTTCCGCTGAAGCCTGCGCATCGTGTCAGTAGCCGAATAAATCAAGTCATGTTAGTGAAAGACTTACCAGTGAGGCGAATTGCACATAACAGAACCGGCGTGTCGCCTTGAATTTTTTGCTCCGCCACCAGACATCGAATATGAGACCATACTAACAAGATTAGTGAGGCAACGATAAACCTGGCAAACTAACCTGTCCAAATAGATCGCGAATCGCAGCATGCATCTGTTTCCTCGGGAACGTTTGTCACATATAAAGTCGAACGCCATGCGAGGTGTGCGTTAACTTCCGTCCCCTCTATGCGTTTCTGGTCTTTGGTGAGTGCAACAGGGATGCTTCCTTGTACAATGATAAGGTTGTAGCTTCCTACGTGCCCGAATCACATGCTCGAGCAGCAAATTCAACAGTTGCAACAAGCGTTTCTGGCATGTTGGTGATTTTAATTTCACGTATTTCTCCACACTGCGCAGTTATTTTGGTATGGTGTACCTCATTCCTCTAATTCAGTAAGTACATCTTTGAAACGTGCGTTGAGCTGTCCCTCGCTGGTTCCAGGTGGTAGATCGGCAACGAAGACAGTGCAATTATCGTGATCCCTTCGATTATCGAGAGATAGACAAATCAACGTCAGATTTCCTACCTGTTCCACTACAGACATACCGTTTCAGCGGCGCAGTTGTAGATTCTAACCAATAACGATGGATTCAGATGGACGCAGAGTGATAAGATGAGATCATACCCATTCGCACTTTCTCACTGCCATCAACATCGGGCTCTTCGCTCGCTTTGCGTTTCCCTTGAGATTGGGCAGAAGTGGTCTGGAAATCAACATCCATCCCATCAGCAGATACAGCAGGTTTCCTGGGTTACGTTCGCAGGGACAAATGTAAGGTGCAGATGCAGCCTGCTGCTCCATGGCGTACTGAGCTACTTCATGTGTTTTCTGGGCTTCCTACGAAAAGGACACCGGTTTACATTGAGTCAGACGTGCAGAATGCATCGGGATGAAGATTCACTCACCTCATTTGACTCGCTTCAACCTGGGTTCTTGCACGCTCAATGCGCAGAAGGGCATCCTCAAGCGAAGTCAGAGAGCCATGCGCGTGCTCAAAACTGAGCCAGACATCCCAGGGCGCTTCCGGATGATCAATATATTTAGTACTAACACCTTCGAAGGTGGATCGCGCGGCGTCATGTCGATCTGAGCTACAGACAGAGTCGTGACTGAAGACGCACATGAGGAGCATCAGTGTAGGCCACCCATACTGCCCAATCGGACTTGTAACGTGCACCAGCAGTCTGGTCACACCTTCGCGAGCGCTGCAAAATACGCGTGGCGGTTGACTAAGAATTCAATGTCTTTCTGTAGGATGGGAATAGCTGTAATAGCCGGTCAAAATCTACTTTCACAATATGAAACCCTCACGCACATAGATGGTCGGCCTCTGCACGCGTGTACAGTTCCACCACCTCGAAAACGTCGGCCGGATTTTCAGGTGTCAAGAGAACATTTTCGCCTCTGCGCGGGGTGATCACACGTCTTCCCCGACCGCAAGCTTGTAGTGGTTGGTAACCATTTCTTGAGTTACGGAGACTTGTTCATCCATGTCAAGAGAGCGGACTAGATTGATGTGTTGGACATGGAGGTTGATATCGAGTGTTGATAGATGGTTCAGTGAGCAAATTGGCAAGCGCATTGAGACAGAGTCATCCATGTCGAGGCTAGTGACTTCTCAGCGTCGCGAATCGCGAGTTTCGAATGCTGCTTCAAGTTCGAGCAAAAGGCTCCGATTGAAAAGGTACAACCGCGCGCCGCGGGCCTTGACCTCAACTTCGACAACCATGCACAAATCCTGTCCTGGTTCAATGTATCTAGGTCATCATTCGTGTCTTCATAATTGACTGGCTAGGTCTTATCGGATTAGACCGATGCCCCTACCACTCGAACTTCGTTGGCACCTGGACTTGAACACTTGAACCCACTGGCAGTCATGTCACACTACTCGAGTCCGCCGCATAACTTATGTTGATGCAGATGCGAGGCGGGTGAATGAACGTGCTAAATTTTATCGCAATACCTTTACGTTCTGTGGTACCATAGCAGGAGAATCAAGGTGTGGTTGAATCGCGTCGAGACTCGAGAGGAGGGAGGATATGGTCCATGCCACGGAGTAGGACATGCTAGTCGTCCCGCGGTTCGTCACGGTTGTATGCAGGCATGGAGGTCAAACAGAGAAGGATAACACAAGAGAAATAACGGTAAAAGGCTGTCATGGTACATCCGCAGTCAGGCAAGGTATACAGAGAACAATAATTCCATAGAAACGTCAAACATATCAATTCTACAGACGAACGTGCATATCCACGAAGCGAACAAAAAGCATAAAAAGGAAGACATGCTGGAATAGTTATCATCGTGCAAGGGGGTATTGCGAGCTGAACAGAACATCATCTGCCAACATGGATGAAAGGAACCCAGGAAGTAAAAGATGCACCAGAGTTACGGAGATGCTGGACAGCGTAATGCAACGCTTCTGCCGCCTCCGTGCTATCGGGAACCTTGCCATCCCGAAAGAGATGCGTGTACACGTCCTTTGTCACTTTTGGTGCATCCGCGTCCATGATTGCCCACATCGTCGCAATGACACCACCATAACCAGCGAGAAGCATCCCAGCAGCGAGATGAACAGATTCTTCCGACAAATCTTCGTTTCCTTGTGCAGTCTGACAGGCGGAAAGGAATGCAAGACCACCTTGAGGGCGCGACAATCGGATGATGTCTGAGAGCTTCAAACGACGACCGTTCGCGAGGCAAAGTCCACTGTCGAGCGGGTTCTGAGGATCTTGCACTCCGTGACATGCGAAATGGACCCAGTCAGTGTTCTTCAACTTTTCCATCACGTCCTCGACCGTACCATCAGAGTCCTGGAGGGTTACAAAAGGGGAACTGGCGGACAACATTCGAATGTGATCGATCTCGTCCTTCACGGACACTAGCCCCTTTAGCCCATCTGTCGGTGACTGAGGGACAGCAATGAGGTAAATATTGGATGAGGCGTCATTGGGGTCTTTCTGAGCTGATGGTGTGAGAGCGCTAAGAGTCGGTACGTAGGAGGATATGGCGAAATAAGAAAGCTTTGCACCCGCCTCAGCCGTATTGTAGAGGCCAGCGGCATGTATGGGCAGAAAGGCAAAAGGCCCAGTCGGACACCAGAAGATACGGACCATGTTGTCAGCACCGGACGGCGGAGTCTGCGAACACGCCAACCTCAGTCGGAAAGGGTAGGCTTTGAGACAAGGATAGACGACGTACCGAAAAGCCAAGGGCCTGCAAAACTGGCTTTACAACTTCATTCCAGAGGTATGCCAGAATCAGCTGGAACAGGTCGTCGGGTGTGTATCCTGCACTTCGTTGCGGTTTAACTTTGACTGCCCGGTCGATACCTTCAACGCCATCTTCCACCAACAATACATCAAGAAATTGGCGTGAGGCCAAATTCGCTTCAGAGTGAATGAGCGCAGAGATGTCATCACGGGAAATAATAAGACGATTGTGCTCGAGCGATAACCGGAGCACGCTTTGCAAGTGTACGATCTCTTGGTAGCTAGTGCCAGGAAGGGGGACAGAAATAGCACCCCCCGACTCCGCCATGACGATCAATGCATCGCACCGTTGTTTACTGGCATTGAGATAGATGACTGGTCCGGAGTTTGCCAAGGCAGTAAGTTGCTCCATCGTCTTCGGGAGCAAAAATCGGCGAAAACCTGGCAATGAACGTATTTCCAGAAGAAGCTTTTCTCGTCTCAGAGCAAGGTCATGGTGCCTCTGGACTTCTTCCTCTAGCGGCTCAGTGTCAACAGCCGAGTGATTGCTACGAGAGCTAGTGTGTTCCAGCTGTTCGGAGATCTGCTGAAATTGATGAGCAATGGCAGGATGCTCGACACGAAGTTCATCAACTGGAGTCCGCAGCTGCAGGAATTGACTCCAGACAATGGAACGTCCTTGCTCGAGCCACTCGACAGCCATTTCAGGACAATCAGCTTCAACTGCAGCAGCGGCAGCATCTCGTGCTACATCAGCAGCTTGAATGAGTACGCGGTGGCGCTCTATGAGAGGAAGTCCAAGCCAAGCCAACTGGGGAAGAAGGTTGATGGTAGTAGTATATGCATGAAGGAGAGCCTGGGAGTTGCCTTGGATGCATGCAGAGGAAATCCAGTGACGAGCAGCATGAAAGCGGATGGAAGTAGGACCTGTGGAGGCACGACTGGCCAGTGAAAAATGGACAGCGGCAGTAGAGAGATGAGAAGAATCACGAGAGTGCTTGAACCACTGTATGAATGCTTTCCCAAGGTTGTTCAAGAAAGCTGGCTTGTCAGGATGGCCATCGGAAGTGAGATGGACTGCCTCCTCAAACATCGAAATGGACTTCTTCATGTCCGTGAGGTCACCGAGACGCTTAAAGCGACTCAATAATGCGCTCCCGAGGTTGTTCAACCCAGCTGGCTTGTCGGGATGGTCATTGGGCGTGAGACGGGCTGCCTCCTCAGAAATCGAAATGGACTTAGCGATGTCCGCGAGGTCATGGAGATGCTCAAAGCGACTCAATAATGAGCTCCCGAGGTTGTCCAACCCACCTGGCCTGTTGGAATGTCCATCGGGGGTGAGACGGACTGCCTCCTCAGACATCGAAATGGACTTGTCGATGTCCGCGAGGTCGCCAAGACGCTCAAAGCGACGAAATAACGAGCTCGCGAGGTTGTTCAACCAGATTGGCTTGTCGGGATGGCAGTCGGGAGTGAGATAGACTGCCTTCTCAAGCATAGAAATAGACTTTTCCATGTCCGCGAGGTCACCGAGACGGTGAAAGCGACTCAAGAACGAGTTCCCGAGGTTGGACAACAGACCTGACTTGCCGGGATGGTCATTGGGAGTGAGACGGACTGCCTCCTCAAACATCGAAATGGACTTGTCCATATCCGCGAGGTCGCCGAGATGTTGAAAGCGATGGGATAATGAGTTCCCGAGGGCGTTCAACAGACCTGGGTTGGCGGGATCGCCATTGGGAGTAAGATGGACTGCCTCCTCTGCCATCGAAATGGATTTGTCGATATCTGCGAGGTCGCTGAGGCGCTGAAAGCGACTCAATAGTGAGTTCCCGAGGTTGGACAACCAACCTGGTTTGTCGGGATGGCCATTGGGGGTGAGACGGACTGCCTCCTCAGACATCGAAATGGACTTTTCCATGTCTGTAATGTCACCGAGACGATCAAAGCGACGAACTAATGAGTTCCCGAGATTGCTCAACAGAGTTGGCTTGTCGGGATGGCCATTGGGAGTGAGACGGATTGCCTGTTCTTTCATGTAAATGGACTTGTCGATGTCCGCGAGGTCACCGAGACGCCGAAAGCGAGCAGATAACGAGTTCCCGAGGGTGTTCAACCGAGCTGGCTTGTTGGGATGGCCATTTGGAGTGAAGCAGACTGCCTCCTCAGACATTGAAATGGACTTGGCGATGTCCGTGATGTCACCGAGACACTCAAAGCGACTCAACAATGATTTCCCGAGAGTGGACAACAGAGCTGGCTTGTCGGGACCGCCATTGGGAGTGAGACGGATTGCCTCCTCAGACATCGAAATGGACTTGTCCACGTCCGCAAGGTCACCGAGACGCTCAAAGCGACCAAGTAATAAGCTCCCGACGTTGTTCAAGAAACGTGGCTTGTCGGGATGGCCATTGGGAGTGAGACGGACTGCCTCCTCAAACATCGAAATGGACTTCTCCATGTCCGTGAGGTCACCGAGACGCTTAAAGCGACAATATAATGAGGTCCCGAGGTTGTTCAACCGATCTGGCTTGTCGGGATGGCCATTGGGAGTGAGGCAGACTGCCTCCTCTTTCATCGAAATGGACTTGTCCATGTCCGCGAGATGATCGAGGCGCTCAAAACGGCGCTCAAATAAAATCCCGAGCTGGTTCAGTAAAGCGGGCTGATCAGGGTGTCCGAGTTCCGCGGCCTGCTCCAATGACAAAATTGCCTCCTGGATGTGAACAAGGTTGCCATTGCCTTCGAATCGACGATGCAATAAGTTCCCAAGGCCAGCGAGTAATGCAGGCCGGCGAGCATCCTGGTCTGACAAATCCAGTAACATACCCCGTGCCCTCCGTATCAACTCCTCATCATCAGGATTTACGTGCTCTACCTGAGAGATCCCAGACTGCATTGCCCCAATCGACACAGAGATTCCAGACATCTGCAGTGCGAACCATGCTGCTCGGTATGCATAACTCTCCACTACTCCTGAGAGTAAATCGTTGCCTCCCGTCCTGTCTCCCTTGTTTCCTCGGCTCTGAAAACGGGCTAGAAGAGCAAAACAGAGATCGAGTGCTGTCATGCAGCGGTCTGGCTGATTATTGGTCCGAAGCTGGAGTGCGTCCTGATACAGTGCGATTGCCACATCTAGGTCATCGTAATGATTATTGTCTTGACAGTGAACGAACTTCACAGTGGCCAAGTTGAATGATACGTCGGAGTAATCCGGGTGGTCTGGGGGGCACATGCGCTGAACACGCTCGAAACATCTGATGGCTTCGTCGAGATCCCTTTGGTTCTGGCCCTGGCGATAACGTAGGAGGGCACGATGTCCAGTATCAGTTAGCTGTGCCAGCTGGCTTACTGCGTCTGACGTCGGCAGCTGTCACCATACGGTTAGGACGCGTCAACAATGAGATGAGCCGATCGCTCACGTCAACTCTTGTTGTGGATTCGTTTATGTCGTGTATGCGTCGGTCGATGTTCACTCTGAGTGACGAATGCGATGACAAATCCTCTTTATCCAGGAACATGATAGCTATGATGACAGGTCAGAGGGTGCGTATGATAGTGGTAGAGTTAATCACGTTGAAGCTCTTCGTGGCCATCGAGCAGATCTCCCACGGTAGTTTCGAATCGGCAAAGTAATATCTCGTCTCCGTGCCTTGTTCCAAGTCCGAAGGATCTGTTCACTTTGAAGGAAATGGTAGATGATCGCTCCGATGGCCTTGTCATCGCATCTTGTTCAGAAGAAGGAACGAAAATGGGTAGGGTAATAACTCACAGGATAATCTCTTCATCCCATTCCACCACGTCCTTGCCTACCAGTACGGGCTTGTTCGAAGTTTCCATCGTCTTCCCATCGATTTGTACAGCAACATAGACGGCTGCCGGTATAGGACGCAAGCCAGACACAATATCTGTAGCATGAATGTCTGTACAGAGATATCAACGATCGCTCAAGTCTTACACAGATTACTACATACGAGTTATGCAGACATGCTCGCGTTGTTTTGTATCCGGTGAGTGCAACTCCGAGTCGGACGATTTCTTCCTTTGTTGAGCATTTTGCAGGACAAAAGGTGAGGTAGAATTATGTTCCTCCACGAGCACGAAACGAAGAGGGCAGAAAAGAGCACCGAGCAGCAATTTGGTGGAATTATGAACGGTTCATACAGGCTGCGCGGGCAGTGTACATAGGATGGGATGCACCCAGGGCCAGAATGGAGCGGAGTCAACATCTGATCAGTATCATTTCGGACCCTTTGCATTGAAGCACGACACGGGCATCAGGAAAAGTACAAAGATTCGATAATACCCTTATACTAGGCAAAGCCCTCCGGGCACCCCTGGACTTGGACTGCCACCCGTCTAGCATGCCAGGCAAACCTGTGGGTCCGGGTTTGGGCGAAATACCCGTACCTGCACTACGGGTAAAGGTTCACTGGCCCTGGTATGTTGTCAGCGCATCATTGTTCGGCCACAACGAGTGACGCGCGCCATCACCCAGACAAGCCCACAGAACCTCTCGACGAGGTTGAGCACATGAGGGTAATGCCAGTGAGGCACGACGTCATGCCAATGACTGTGCCGTTGCCCCGCATGTGTACGCTGCCGGTTCTGCTTCCATTTCGATCTAGTAGCTTGCGCGGTAGGTCCTGCAAGCACTCAAACTTGCTTGTCCGTCGCGTATCGTTCCATTTGAGTCACAGTCTCGTACATCGCAGGCGAGACGCTCGTGCACTCTCCAAGTCGGTGTCACGATGAAACGGCCCCCCACGTCGGAACCAATAGGTTCGCTGTGGGATTCCCTTCCGTCTGACCTCTCTCGTCGTGCGTGTCGTGGCTATAGGGCGGTGACCAGCGTCGATCGGGGGTTGGCGGTGCGGACGTATGTGGCGTACAAGGAAGCGTGTCATCTGATCGCAAGGGAAAGGTGAGTGTTGGCGTGCATTGGATGGAGCCCAGCGCTGACGCGACAATCTTTGGTTAGGATTTGGGAATATCTGCGGCGGCGTAGGACGTCATGGGCACGACTGACAGACATGCACACGGACTCGTTGCCTGGAAGATGATATCAAAGAGTCGATTATCAAAGGTGGTCCGTGTACGATGTAACGATCTACGTATTAGTTAGAAAATTCGATCGTCACCGTCGCGTCGTGGGGCCATTAGTGCCCTCGCATACATCCTGACCATCTCATCGCAGTTGCCAACACCCGATCGTGCTACTTGAAATCGCCCCACAAGTCTCCAAACACGTCGTCCTTTTTCGACGACGCCGCCGGCTGCGCAGCAACCAGCCCACTGTTCGCACTACGCGCCGTACTCCCGCCCCAAATGTCCGACGTGTTGAACGTGTGGGCAGTGTTAGTACCGACGTTAGAGGCGCCCAACGTGCTCGTGCTCGTGACAGCGGGGGCACCCCAAATGTTGGCCGATGGCGTCGTGTTCGGGATGGCACCGTTCCATCCCGAGGAGACACCCCAGTGACCGGCACCGTTGGTCCCCATCATGCTGATCGGCTGCTGCGATGACGATTGAGACGGCGCGTGCCCGTGGGTCTGGGCGGCGAGCGAAGTACCGCCGAGGGCGTCCCAAGACGATTGCCCAGAGGCGAATTGACCAAACGCGTTCGAGGGCTGGACGGACTGCGCGGGCGCAGCGGAGAAGAGGGAGAGAATGTCTTGTTTGACGTCTTTGGCGGGGGGTTGTGGCGCCGAAGCGGGTTTCGAGACGGAGGGTGAGTGAAAGTCGAGCGAAAAGAGGTCGTCGACGGGCTTTTGTTGCTGGGGTTCGAATTGGGACTGGGACTGGGACTTGGGTGATTGGTGCGGGGAAGAGAGAACTTGGACGCGTCCGGCGACGGCGGCGGAGAGGAGTTGTCGGGATTGGGAGTGAGATTGGACGGTGTTTTGCCGAAAGGTGGTGGGGGACTGGACGGAAGGGGAGGCAGGGCGGGGGGCGGAGAGACTCACGGTGGGTGCGTGCGTGGGACGGGCGGTGGAGGTGTCAAGGAGCGGTGCGGTCGCAGCGGGAGCTGCGTCCCCGTTGGAAGAGGCGCCCTCGAGGACGGATGGATCCGAGGGGAGAGGACCGTCCATAGCCCATCGCCGCGACTCGTATTTCGAGCGGATAAAGGACTCCATTTTGCTGTGGGACGGGGTAAAGGCTGACGTTGAGAGCATTGGCGACGAGACTCACTGGTCGGGAGGGACGTGGCCGGCCTTGAGATGGGCTTCCCAGTAGAGGTTTGCGCGGCAGTTGCCCCACTTCTGGATGGACTGGGAAGGGGGGGTCAGCGGTGGATGCGGGTTCAAGGACGATAGAGGACTGGGTATACCTCCATTTGCTCGGGGGTCCACATGTCGAGATCGATGGACTTGACCCGGCTGATGTGCGTGCCCATACCGCGGTGGATGCCTGAACATCGTATGCAGAGATACACGCCGCTGGAAATATACGGAAATAAGTGTTTTTTGCATAGAGCTGGCAGGGTCAACGAGCCCTCACAGGTTCCATGATGCCCAGCGAGGATCTGTCCATGCGTGAACAGGTAAAAAAAATGAATGGGAGGTGGTGTGCGCACCGTTGCGTTTGCAGTCTGCGCAGAGCTTGTTGTCAGGCTGCTTGATGAGCTCACGAAGGACCTTTGCGTTGCGCTCGGTGGTCACCTTGTCTGGCTTGTACATCGTGCTGGACGTCGTCGGCCTCGTTGTGCAAGCTCAAGGATGGGTGGGAGCGTATTGCCGAGTTTATAATTTTACACTTTGACACGTTTTCTTTACACGTTCACGACCTCGACCATGACCTCGCCAGCAGCCCGCGCAGAAGCTCGCAGAAGAGCCATCCTCGGTCGCA
>QGOI01002278.1:0-11864 GCA_003313885.1 Boletus sp. MG55 | reverse complement strand
ATTCCGAGGTACTAGGTGGAAGTACAGAGGAACTCTAGCATGAGGGTCTCTAGTGCTACGACTCGGATATAAGTATCGTAGGGTTTGCATAAGGGCAGGCGCGATAAGGCTGCTTTAGGATTACAGGAGTCACGTCGAGTCAGAGTGAGTCATGGGGGAAACGGTGACTAAGCAAGATGACAACCGGGCGGAGGCGAAGAGCAGAAATGGAACCGGTTGGCACGTGAATGAGATGGGTCACCGTAGATGAAAGAAAAGGTAGTCCAAGACGGTACGATCGTAACATTACCCCCCTGCTATTCCCGAAACTCCGTAGAGGGTCTACTCGCAGCTGAGGTAGGCGTCCATGCGGTCCGGGGAACCGGTCATGTTGGCATAGGCCTCGTCGGTGGTGGGGTCGTCGACGTCAGGGTCGTCACCTGAGAAGGTGGCGGCGGGTGGGGATGGGGACCGGTAGACGTATTCCTCGATGACGTTGAGTTCATCGGCGGAGGTGTCGTCCGCGTCGCTGGTGCGCGGAGGGTATGGCTCCATGGACAGGCGGTCCAGGAGAGTGAGGCGGGCGCGATCGAGGGAGGAGAGGGGGACGCCGCCGCGAGTGGAGCGGCGGATGGACCGAGAGGACCGGGAGGAGCGGGACGAGGACGAGGAGGAGGAAGACGAGGGGATGGCGGGACGGGGCCAGCGGTATGCGAGGTTCCGGTCCGGGCAGGAACCTTGGAGGTGACCCGGGGCATGGTGGCGGCAGTAAGGGCACGTGTAACTGGGGCAGTCTCGCTTCCAGTGATCAGGGCGGTGACAGGTGAAGCAGGTGCGTTCATAGCCTGGGTCACCGGGGAGGAGGACAGGAACGGAGGGGTTGTGAATGAGCCGTTCCGCCCGTTGGACGGCGGCCAGCTCCTCGGTAGTCAGAGCGTCGGAGGACGGGGACGGGGACGACGACGGCAGGGTCGGGACATGGGATGGAGGGGGTACAGGGCGACAGTAGACGGCTGGGATGGGTAGGGGTCGGCGCTGTACTCCAGTGGTCTGTTTGAGGTAACGGTCCAGGTTATCGAAGAAGTCCAACATCCTGAGTTGGTAGGCGGTGGAAAGGAGCTGGGCGCGGATAGCCCGGTACACGTTGTGGACTTGGCAGAAGAGAAATGTGGCGTGGGCATCAGGGTGCGGGTGGGAGGCGAGGGGGAGGAGGTTCGAGGCTTGTAGATATGCTAAATAAATGGTTTGGAAGGGGGAATCCATGTCACAATGGGCCGAAAACGTGGAGGTCAAGTGGGAGTCTAGTAAGTACGCGTTCAGGCGGCGAGCGTGGGCGTCGGTCATCGGCTCATCCTTTCGCTTGTCAGCGAATTCGGGGACGGCGACGGACGCGATAGCGGGTGGGTTCCCTTCTCCCAGAAGGGATAACTCAGGGACGTCGTCGTTGGCACGAGGGGTAACGGTGGGGTCCCATCCAGGGGAGACGTGGGTGCTAGAAATGACGAGGGGGGAGTAGAGGGCTTGGGAGACTGGGGACAGGGTGACCGAGGATTCGGTGAGAGAGGACTCAGTGGAGTGGGCGGTGAGGGAGGAGCGGGTGCTGGAAAGGGCAGGGGATGAGGCTAGGACGACAAAGTGTCCGTTGAGGCGGAGCTCATCGTAGGTGGGGATGGAAGTCATTTTCTGTTGGTGCGTGGTGGTTTAGACAGGGAATTGGAGGACAAGAAGACGGAGGGATGGAGTTTCTTATAATCCTCCAGGGCGGACTTAGCATGTTTCAACTCCCGCTCGGGAGTCCAGGTGTCTTCTTCGGCAGTGTATCCCTTCCATCGGACCAGATAGTGGCGTCCCGATGGAGGGCCGCGGTGGCGTAGAAGCTTCTCGATTTCATATTCCTCTTCTCCGCCGATAAGGTCAGGAGGTGGGGCGGGGAAGTTCTTTCCGTGGATGTCGTTCTCACGGTAGGGCATAAGAAGCGAGGCGTGGAAGACCGGATGTATTTTCCAAGTCTTCGGTAGGCGGAGTTGGTAGGTGATGGGAGATAACACCTTAACAACAGTAAAGGGTCCTTCGCGCTTGGGTGCGAACTTCGGAGAAGTCATGTTCCGTTTCAGGTTCCGAGCTTCGAGCCACACCCTATCGCCTTTGGCGAAAGGGGAGAAGTTCTTCCGGTTGCGGGAAGCCATAACTTGGCGAGCAAGATCATGGGAGGCGAGGGCTTCGTCTCTGGCCCTGGTGAGGGCAGAGAGACGGTCATTGACAGCGGGGAGAGCCGAGGATGGGAGGACGGAGGGTAACGACTGGGGTTCGAAGCCCATCATTAGGAAGAACGGGGATTTGCCGGTGACGGAGTGTGTGCGGTGATTATGGGCGAATTCGGCGTGAGGGATCATATCGGACCACGAGGCAGGGTTAGTTCCACAGAAGATGCGGAGATAGGTCTCGACTTCCTGGTTAACCCATTCAGTTTCTCCATCAGTCTGGGGGTGGTAAGCGGTGGAGAGGGCGAGGGAGTATCCCAGGAGGCGTCCGAGTTCTTGGGCGAAGGACGAGGCGAAGTTAGGGCCTCGGTCTGATATGATTTTCTCGTAGAGACCGAACTGGGTGTAGACTTTGAGGAAGAAAAGGGCGGCGATCCCTTCGGTAGGACGGTTTTCTTGGTAGGACAGAGAATTACCCCCTTCGTAAGCCCGTGGTCGACCACGACCAACAAGGAGTCAAAACCGGAGGAGTTGGGGAGGTCAGTGATAAGGTCGCAGGAGACCTGCTGGAACGGGCGGGAGCACGCAGACGGGATGGGGGCAAGGGGAGGCGTGGCGGGATGGGTGTTCACCTTATTCTGCTGGCAAACGGCGCAGCCTTCAACATATTGCCGAACAAAGTGAGCGAGGCCCGGCCACCAGTACTCAGCGGCAACGAGCTGACGGGTCTTAAGGAAACCGGGGTGGCCGGCGGTCGAGTGGTCGTGGCAGCGCTCTAGGATGGAGCGGCGCAGAGCGAGGTCGGGGGGCACGTAGATGCGGCCTTTGTACGTAAGGACGCCGTCGAGGAGTTGCCAATCGCTTAAGTGGGAGCGAAAGGCGGGCGGGATGTCACCGTCCAATGCTTGGAGGGTGGTGAGGAATAAGGGGTCGTCCTTGGAGAAGGAGGAGATGCGGTTGTGGAGAGTGGTGTCGATGAGCCGGACAAACATGGAGTCCGGGAGGAGGGTTTGCGCGGAGTTATCCGGGGTGCCGGGGGGCGGGAGATGGTCGGGGCGGCGAGAGAGGGCATCCGGTCCCGAGAGGAGGGAGCCGGGGACATGGGACATAGTCAGATCGAAATTGGCGAGGTCAAGTAGCCAACGGGCTTGTCGGCGGTTCAAAGTCTGGGCTTTGTGGAAGTAAAGGAGGTTCTTGTGGTCGGTGAAGACCTGAACCGGGTATGGGGATCCTTGGAGATAATGTCGCCAAGTCTTGAGGGCACGGATGACGGCGAGGAGTTCGCGGTCGTGGATATCATAGTTCCGCTCGGCAGGAGCGAAGGAGCGGGAGGAGTAAGAGCAAGGACGCCATTGTCCGTTGCAATCGGTTGGAGGAGAATGGCGCCAGACGCGAACTGAGAAGCGTCGGTCGCTATGGCGAAGGGGCGGTTCTGGTCGGGGAGCTGGAGGACAGGTTCGGAGGTGAACATCTCCTTGAGGGTGGAGAATGCGAGTTCGCAGGCGGGGGACCATGACCAAGGGTGGGACTTCTTGGTCAGGTCGATGAGGGGGCGGGCGATGGCTGAGTAGTCGGAAATGAATTGCCGGTAGAAGTTGGCAAAACCGAGGAAAGAGCGGACATCCTTGATGGACGTCGGGGTAGGCCAGGAAGAGATCCCGTCAAGTTTAACAGGATCCATAGCAATCTCGCCAGGGCGGACGATCATGCCGAGATAGTCTACTTCCTTGACGTCGAAAGTGCACTTTTCGAGGCGGAGGTGGAGGTCGAGTTCTTCCATGCGTTGGAGGACGCGGCAAGTTCGTTCGGTGTGGAGCTCGGGGTCGGCGGAGAAGATGAGGAGGTCGTCCATGTAAATGACAAGCCATCCTTCGGCGATCATATCCCGAAAAGAGTCATTCATGAATCGCTGGAAGGTAGCGGGGGAGTTGGAGAGACCGAAGAACATCACGGTGGGTTCGTAGAGTCCTTTGTGGGTGATAAAGGCGGCCTTCCATTGGTCACCGTCTTTAATTCGAACGTTGTTATAACCCCATCGGACGTCAAACTTCGTGAAACGTTTGGCACCTTGGAGTTTGTCTATGAGGTCGGGAATCAAGGGTAGCGGGTAGGCATCCTTGATGGTATCGGCGTTGAGTCGCCGATAATCTTGACAGGGGCGGAGTTTGCCGTCCTTTTTCTTAACAAAGAAGAAGGGAGAGGCCTGGGGGGAGTTGGAGGGATGGATCTTTCCCGACGAGAGATTCTCGTCGAGGAAGTCTTCTGTCGCCTTCCGTTCATCTGGGGACAAGGGGTAGAGTTTTCCAACGTGGGGTTGGAAGGATGGGGTGAGGTTGATCTCATGATCATAGGGGCGAGACGGGGGAAGACGCTTGCTGGCTTCGTCTGAGAAAACCTTGGCAAATTCGGAGTATTCCGGGGGTAAGACCTTCTTGGGCTTGGCCTTCTCTGCTGCGGCGGCTAGTTCCGTAGCAGTGGTTAACTTGGCGATGGTGGTGGCAGGGATAAACCGAGATCCACATCGGATGATGCGATTGATAATTCGGTTGTCATTGGCGCGGACTAGGTAATCTTCTTCGGACTCGATTTCGAGGTATTCAAAGAGACGGGCGTCGTCAACTGCGTTGACGTTGACGTGCTTCGGGAGTTTCCAAGAGTCTTTGAACGTCTTAAAATGGGTGTCATGTCGAGTGGCGTCTGCAGTGGACTGCATGTAGAGTTCTTTCGACTGGTCGAGCGACTCCGAGATGGAGAGGGTCTGGCGGTTCCAGTCGATGGTGGGGTTCGTGGCGCGGAGCCAGGGGAGGCCTAGGATGATGTTCTCATTTCCGCAGGACATCACGTGGAACTTTACGTTCTGGGCAATACCCTCGATACAAGTAAAGAGGGAGCACGTGAAGTGGATGGCACCAGTTTTATTGGATGACTGGTCAACATTCCGGACGGGGATAGGGTCAGGGAGGCGTTCCGTGGGGAGTCTGTGCTTTCGGACGAAAGCCCAGTCTATGCAGGAGATATCCGCGCCGCTGTCGATGAGAGCGCGGGTGTCGACGGTTTTCATGGTGTGCGAGGGGACGATGAGTTGCAAAGGAATCTTCATAGATTTCGCAGAGAGCGATACAACTACAGGTGCACAAGTTACAGAGGGAGGAGAGGACCACGTCGACGAGGGTCTCCTATTTAAAAATCCTGCTCCATGGTGGAGAAGGCGACTCGTTTGACGGAGTCTTCTTCATCATCATCGCCTTCACACGCTTCTAGCTTGGGGAGATCTGCGGGGGTTCTCTGAACCTTCTTGGAGGTGGAAGTGAATTCCGGACAGTCGCGGGTGGAGTGGCCCTTCTTCCGGCATCGGAAACACTTCCCCTCTTTGAAGCATTCTTCTCGTTCCTTTTGGGTAAGCTTGGCGAGTTTGACGGCATCTACGTCCATGGCGTTGGGGTCCTTCTCTTCCTTTTTCGAGGAGGAAGAGTGGGAGGGGGAGTATGGGTAATAAGCGGTGGGTTTCTTGTAGCGCTTGCTGATTTCAGCGGCACGCTTCATCTGAGTGTCGAAGGTCAAGGTCTTCTTGTACCATTTGTCCACCGTGGTGGGTACGGTGTCCATTCCGTAAACTTTCTCCATAAGAGTGGGGGCGATACCCGCGGAGAAGTAGTTAATGAGGACGTTGTCGTCGGTGATCTTAGAGATGGCAACGCAGTTTCTAAAGTCGGCGGTGTAGGTCGTGAGAGATGGGGAGAAGACACTGTCTTTCTTCTCGATCATTCGCTTGGTAGCGAGCCAATTAATAGCAGAGCCGATAGTATCAGACTGCTTAAACGTCTTGTCGAACTCGGTGGTAAAGTCGGCCCAAGTTCCAAGGGCAAAAGTTCCTAGGGTGGGAGAGAACTTCGATTCTCTGAAGGTGTCCGCCCAAGTCTGAGCGGGTCCTTTGGTCCTGTAGGACAAGGCGTAGGCGATACGCTTTGCTTCTGTGTCGTATACCTTGTCGTTGATGGCGAGGTAAAGCGCTACGCTTCGTAGCCAGGGTTGTGCCTTGACTGCGGAGCCGTCGAAGGCGTCAGGGGTGCCGAGGCGGAGTTCAGTGGGTTTCAGTGGAGTGGACATTGGTGGGGCGGGGAAGGGAGGAAGGGGTGGAGGATTGGGAGGAAGCGGGGGTTGGGGAGGATTGAGAGGCGGGAATGGGAACAGGTTGTTCCGTTGAACAGGGGTGGGGGACGGGGGTGTGGGAACTCTGGTGAGAGTTGCCGCGGCAGAGAGGTCGTGAAAAAGTTCTCGCGCTAAGGTTCGGGTGGCTTCGGCTTCTGCCGGAGAGGGCAGTAGTTCGTCGGAGTCGGATGATAGTTCCGATTCTTCAGTGGTCGAGGTTTCCGAGTGTTCGGGGTGGGGTATCCTCCACGCGGAGGTCGAGGGTGGTAACTGAGGGCGGGTGCTCCTCCTTGGGTTCGGAGGTGGTCGAGAAATGGTGACTACGCGATGGTAGCACGGGTTGAGATGCTAGAGTTTTGTTACGCTTGGCCTGGGCGAGGACGAGCGTACCTCTGTTGGACAGAGTCGGGTTGCTTATACGAAGACAAGCCTTCCTATGGATGGGGCTTGACTATGGACCTACTATGGGTGATGCTCACGAGGAGACCAACGACCAACAGCAGGGACTAGGGTCAAGGGGTTCTGCTAGCTAAGGCTAGTGGGGCTATACGTCTGGCTGGGGTAAGCAGTGTCGCAGACGGGACTAAGGTGCTGACCGACTAGCGAGAGCTAGAAGGGGATCGAGGAGTGACACAGAGAGTAGATTCCGAGGTACTAGGTGGAAGTACAGAGGAACTCTAGCATGAGGGTCTCTAGTGCTACGACTCAGATATAAGTATCGTAGGGTTTGCATAAGGGCAGGCGCGATAAGGCTGCTTTAGGATTACAGGAGTCACATCGAGTCAGAGTGAGTCATGGGGGAAACGGTGACTAAGCAAGATGACAACCGGGCGGAGGCGAAGAGCAGAAATGGAACCGGTTGGCACGTGAATGAGATGGGTCACCATAGATGAAAGAAAAGGTAGTCCGAGACGGTACGATCGTAACAACATCCCTGTCATTCGGATCTGGGTGGGATGTAGTAGAGTTTCCTCGGACAGAAACCGTATGGTGTCAAATGATGAGGGAACAGAGGACTCGCCAGGTAGCATCGCGGTACTGGAGGCGCTGTGGCTCTGCTCAGCACCTCTGGCTTCATTACTGTGCGGTTTCCAGCTGTTGTCCAAGAGTAGAGCGAGCGTCTTGACTATAGCAGTGATAAACTCGTGATGCGTGAAATCTTGATTGGTCTGAAGATGCCGTTCTCCAGTTTGATAGGCAAAATTATTTTTTGCCTTAAATCATGGAGAAGTGGGACAAGAGGTCAGAAATACGGGGAGATGTTGGGTAAAATGAGTGTTGTCCAACCGATATCAGACTGAATGGTGAAACTTTTGATGAGGCTGGGCTGAGCAGTTGCAAAGAGCGGATCGAAACATTTGGCAAGTATATTGGGGGGTTTGGTGACGTAGGGGCTCTCGTACAGGAGACATATTGCAATGAGGATGTAGAAAAACAACTCCAAGTTGTGGTGGGGTCGATGTATCACCGGCTTTCCGGGCACTATGTAGCTGAGCTCCACAGCCATCCAGGCCCATGTTCCCTAGCATGTGTCAGAACAATTATGTGTGAGCCAGATGATTTGGAACATACCGTACAGTGGAGGGGGCATGCATCAATAGGAGCGTTGGAGTCGTCCAGGAGGGACTCGTTGAACAAGGGTATCACAATGTTATCTTTTCCTATCAATTCACCTTGGGATTTTGTCTCCGTCTCCGAGTTGCTGGGGGACCTGACGTAAACGGTGGGCGAGCTGTTTGAAGAGGAGGACTGGGCGTCACAAAATTCATTCTGTCCATGCCTTTGATTCGGAATAGCATATCCCCAATCAGCTAGGAGACCGCGGTGAGCAATTCGTGCCGTGATCTTCTGTTCAAGTTCAATGCGCTCATTTTCTTCGAGCCCCGAGTCGTCCAAAAAGTTCATTGTGCACTGGCTCCCCGCCAGTCCGGTGCACTCATTTTCTTCGAGCTCCGACTCGGCCACCGCGATGATAACGAATAAAAGGTTAAGCAAGCTGACGTCTCGATGAAGTACACCCGCTGTCTGAAAAGCATCGCAGTGTGCTGTTGACTCGTGAGCGGGGGTTCCATACTGACCATAATGCATGACTCACCCTTCAAGCAGTCAATAATCCCAACAAGTAGTTCAGCGAGTGACGAAAAATCGAAGATAGGGTCCCCTTTTGGCGTTGTTACTAGGCGAGATAGAACGCGCAAATGATATTTGCAGTGGGGAGGGAGGGGTTCTGCAACCAGCGAACGAAGAATATGTGTTGATTGATTTATGAGGTCCCCGTCCCGAGGGTGTGGTACTTGAACTTGTTGTTTGTGAATGAGGATCGGGACGCCTTCTATCTTGTTGCTCACCAATATATCGAGTATTTTTCCTTCTGTATATCGTCGCAGTGGGTCCACGAAGGAATCTTTGACAATGACCTCCTTCCCGGCAAATCCAGGCAAAGTGGTGACTGTACCACTCCACACAGTGGTTCCCCGACTGTGTAATGACCCAGAGATAAAGAGAAGCTGGTCGACCGAGATGATCCAGTTTTCCCCATCCCTGACTATTCGAATTTCCTTTTTCCCATTCACGATGGAAGAGATTGTAGGATCAAAACCGAGCACAGTTCGGTCACCGAATGTGACGCCCAGCAGAATATGCAGGAACTCCATGGGAGACTGATGGATATTGAGGGGATGAGTAGAAACGGACCCTCCACGATCAAACAATGTGAGGACTATGTCAGTACCCAAGATTTGGATACCTGGCGTCGCGTATCGTCCATCCTGGTTCTCGAGTTGGAACACGACTTTTCCGGCGAGTTCGATATATGAAGCTTTCAGGTTTTTGGGGGTGTTCTTCTTTTTCATTTCGCCAACGACGTACACATCAGTTCTGAGATCGAATGGGCGCTCTTTCTTGATTTCACATTTATCGATGATGAATTTGTTGCAGAGAATAAGGTCTGGCTTTCGAGTGGCACCAGAAAACCCGTCCAAGGGTTTGTTTGCTCCCTTCCCCGTCCATCGTCTATACGCAGCTATGAGCGATGAGAAGGGAATGAAATCTTGTTAGCGCAACGTTACCTTGTGCAATTACTAGTGATATTGTCCGGAAGATTGTCCAATATTCGGTTTAGGAAGTTCGCTACGTTTTCCTCCGAATTGTGCTCTGGGAAAGTTTGCCAACGGTTCGTATTGCCAGCTACCCATAGCCCTTGCTCTTGAAGGTGATTCAAGATATTGTCGATGGAGAATGAAAGCTTCTCATTGCTGAAAGGATTTTGCAAAAACCCGCTGGACTCGTGCTGATTAAGTGTCCAGTGAACAGCCGCCGTGTCCTTCTGCACCCTCAGGTCCATGAATTCGCAGTATGCGTCCACAGGCCGACGAGTTGGACTTGGGGTGTTCGCTAGCTGTTCATTGACCAATTCTTTCAGTGCTATTACAAAGTGCTGTGAGCTACTACGGTACGCACTGCGGACAGGGAGAGTGGCGTATGGTGCTTAGTAATGATGTCAAGAAAAGATCAGGCTTTAGTATGAGATCGTACATTACCCTTTTCAACATTGATTTCGATTTTCAAATCGTTGTTGTAACGTTGAATGCTGAGCGCTGAGTACTGAGTTGTGGTGATCAGATGGAGGTTGATGAGGGGTGGGACGGGCCAACTTATCAATCGATCGATACAATTACCTCACTACCACATGCAGAACACAACAAGTTTAGACACAACCAGGCCTAAAGAGACAATGCATAGTAGAGTTCTTTCGTCCAGTACTTGTTTAACCAAAAATCGTCGGAAAACTTGTAGCTATTCTCTCTTGTCAAACGGGGATGGGCTGCTTTACTGAAGTTTGGGATTAAATGGGCGGGAGAGCGTATGTGTGATATAGGGACGACAGTTCCGATCCTCGCCCCGCTGGATTTCATCACCCTTCTGAGCAAATGCATTCCTGTTGCAGGATGTACGTTGTTCAGATTTCCTTGCTGAGCAACGACATTGAAGCGTTGGACATAGGTGGCAAAATAGTCGGAGCCCAAAGGGTGGAAGATAAGCCTGAGCTGCGCAACCGTGTGGCCTATTATTCTGTGTTAGTTCAGCACGAGTCAATGAGTGAGTATGATCACACCTTCAATGCCTTGCCCAGGCCAATCGCTATCTGGACCAGGACTGAGAATGACCGTATCGTACAAACCAAGAGGGTGATCACTGGAGGGGGGAGCGCTCTCAGCATTTGCAGAGCATCTATGTTTCGCACTTTGTGGTAAGGGAACTGCTGTACCTGTAGCTTGTACCAAATCTGGATACGATCAAATGGGAGTGGGCAACAGAGATCCTGAATGGTGACACCTGAAATGGGGTGGTTCGAACGTTGCTCAACACGTTGCAGAAACTCCCATATCGCGGGTTGAAGGTCCAGTAGTGCGAAAAGGACAGAGGCGTCATCAACAGTCATACGAAGGGACGGTTTCCTTGAGAGATGAAAGGCAGTAGTAGAGGTTGAGAAGGTACGGTATGGTTTCGGGGCATCAGGGATGGATCCGCGTGCGAGGGCATCAGCGATAGAAAAGTAATTGACACACGCTCGAGATAGCTTCATGTGGGCGCTGGGATCAGAATCGGTATCGATATCGTGCTCCTCTTCCATGTTATCATCTTCTTCAGTGGAATTGACACCTTCATGGCGAGTTTCAATGTATGTAGCGATGTCGAAATGAAAGCACTTGTCGGATCGATCAAGGTAGCGGGCTATTTGATTGTAGTAGTTTTGATTGTTGCCTGAGCGAGCAGGGACCTTGATCTCTTGGACGTGGGCGTGCTCGGTGGCATCGGTGGACCACTGCATAACAGGCCCTGAATGTCGGATGTTGGAAACCATGCTTTGCAGCAACTCCAGTTTGGGTATCTCCCAGGCGTCTCGAACGCCAGCCTGCACAATCGCATCCTTGTTATCATGGAAAAGTTGGAGTGTAGCCGTCAGTTTGGCGAGTGCTTCATCGGAGAAAACAGGAGCCTGCGTGAGATAGCGAAAGTCGACCAGTGCACGAATCGCAATGAGCATTCGGCAAGGAAGTGCCCCAGAAACGACGCCAATGATATAACGTTGAATAGCACGGTGGTCGCGCCCGGTGACCTGCTTCAGGTTTGAGATGCTGTCCTCAAACCCACGGTGCCTGACCATGGGTTGGAGGAGAGAGAAGCGGAAGTCAATCTCCAGAGGTGTAGTAACTTCGATGCACCATTTTACATCATGGTCCCACATCAGTAAAATACATTGAGCTGTGGAGTGCTGTACAGCACTGTCTAACTCCCATAGTAGTCAAGCTAGGTCCAGGTTTGGGAGCTTAAGCCAGCTGTCATATAGCTATGGATATCTAGTACTTGCTATGTAATGTGAGCATGGAGGCATATATACTCTTACAGGGATTGCTGCACACAACTAAACAGTGCTGTCGAGCTGAACAGCATCACATGCCAGTTCACTTGGCCCAGCACACCACAGCCAGGTACTACTAAATGCAAACATGGGCAAACAAATGGTATTGGGGG
>QGOI01002258.1:0-19582 GCA_003313885.1 Boletus sp. MG55 | reverse complement strand
GATGACGCCGTTCATCCATAATGTCAAGTATGTATCTTGTCCTGTCTCACGCTGAACTTTATTCCTGATATATTTTAGTGACGTGTTATCGTTTTACAAGGAAGAGCGAGTGGGCGAGACGACTAATCAGATCTCTACGCTAGCGGCTCGCACCAAAAGGTCAAAATTGGAAGCATTCGGTGAACTGACCGAGACGACGATCGGCCTCTATAGAAGGATTGTAAAAATATTGGAGGGATCTCCAGAAGCTTGTGAAGCGTTTAAGCAGTACACGGCCGGATATGTACACTTCCATACCTCTACATCCAGATACCACTTGGACGACTTGGACTTGTAGGCACTGTATACGGATTAGCTAGATTGCCCCTCATAGCATACACTCCACATAGTGGTTTTAATTTTTTAATTCTTAAAAAGGCGCCGTATTGGACGCTCTCGTACTCGATGATGCTGGATAGGATATTGCATTCCACGGTCATGTCACTTACCATTGTGTATGTAACCCTTTCAGATACGTTTGTCTTGTTCCCTGCTCGCTCGAGCCTAGCCCCGGCCCAGTTGTTAGTAATTTGTTACCTTGTTTTCGACCCGCGCTTCAAGTGTCAGGGCATGGTTCGATCGCGCCCTTGTGTTAGCTGCCTTGTTCGCCTACATAGCGTTCGAGCTATTTTATTTAGACGCCCAATCACAGTCACTCCCACCACTGCCACCAGTCTGTTGCCCCTATCACGCGGCGACTGAGCGAACCCTTTCAAGTTCTTGCCTTTGGCATTACCTAAGCAGTCGAGCAGGCTGACATGTACTACGTAGTGAGATTGTCCTTCGACAGCCGGCGCGCGCCCGCAGTACAATTCAAGCGCTCATAGATGGACTGCTGTAAATATGCAATAAAACCTTCCCTCCGTTATACACTGCTAATGGGAATAACCGGTGCCTGATCTTGGAACATTGCGTACGTCACGGTACATGATATCTCCCTATCTCCTTATCAGAGCCCGTTGGCAGTTAGTTGGCCAAGCGGAGCGATTAATGATAGCGAAAGGATCGGGGGGCGGGGGGGCGATGTCGTCACACTGCACGGAAATGACTCTTCAAATATATGCTCGACCTTCTTTTGTCCATATGCCACACAGCAAGTACATAGATACGCGCAAAATGCCGCTGCAGCCTAGTACGTGGCACGGTGACAGACGGCATTGATAACTGGAATCGACGTGACAGGGCCCTCGGCGCTTCAAAAACCTTGGTACTGTTATCCTCAGGCTTCCCAAAGAACGTTTCTCTTGACGAGAATGGACGTGTACGATCTTGCAAGGTTTCCGATCAAGTTCAAGGATCGTCGAAGGCCCATCAGGCCCATCACTGGCAGGTCTGGACTCAATACTGTGCCTCGTAACCCGGGCCGGACGGAACGCGCCGGCTCATTCGTTCCCGGGATTTCTGGAAAGTCATATCAATCGACCGCCAATTACTTAAATAATTAGCATTTAGTGGGACCATGTCCAAGAGCGCTCGATATTCAATAGTGCGGCCTATAGAAGGCTGTCCGAACCAGAAATCGTCGAGATCGAGGGAACCGGCATTGTCCCCATTCCGAAACCTTGAACGAATATGGATCCGAGTCAGTGGACTCGCCAGTGACATCCAGTACTAAGTTTGGGTCCATCGTGAACGAGCGCCTCACGAGTCACGAGTTAGTCACAACAGCCTTCTAGTACGTGCTGAACAGTGCCATTGAATCGGCACTCGAACCCAACCGCAATGACGATGCCAATATACACCGTATTCCCAATTGAATCACCTACTATCTCACCATTCCAGCTCGGTGCATACAAAACACTCCGACTCACCTCGCTCCAATTCGACCCGAACGCCTTCTCCTCCACCTACGCGCGCGAAGTGGCTTTCTCAGAGAACGTCTGGCGAGAGCGGCTCGATCCGGCTTTCAAACAAATGTTTGTTGTTTCCGCGCTAGATGATGCATATGATACTTCGCACGAGCACAGAGATGTCCACACCTGGGGGTGCGGGGGACACGAGAGAACGGATAGGTACAGCCAGAATGATAGGACCTATGGGCACGGCCCCTTTTCTGGACCCATTCAAGGAGGCCGAAATGGGTGCCAACTGGGAAGTGTACGGCCTGTCCACGATGTGGGTACGCCCTACGCATAGGGGAAAAGGTATTGGGGCACAATTGGTAAAGGCATGTTTGGAATGGGCGCGGACGAATGTCGACACCAAGTTCTCAAGTGAACACGGTGCTTTGAGAAGGTGGTGATTTTGCTCATATACGATTACAACGCTGCTGGGCGCACGTTGTATTCCAGAACAGGATTCACTGATGTAGAAGGGGTCTCGGCAGGTGAGGGTGAGAGGTGGATGTTGATCAGTGTAGGACATCTTATAATTGTTCTCTCGCATTGATCGGTTGTGTTTTGGCTCGAAGGAATCGAGCAGAGGTGATGGATATCGGCGCGTGTACGTGTCAAACAAATGCACGAAGTCGAGCATCCAAATATTCAAGCTTTAAGGGTGGATTGCTCGTTCACATATCCACAAGTTCCATGGCATCAAGGTGCAATATCGGTGGGCTCATCCGTCAGCAAAGAATCATAAGTATCTATAATTCGAAAAGATTTACATACTGTACGGTGCGGGCAACCCTTACTTTGAGTTGATAATGAATTATCGTATATTTTGGTCTTCGAGTACAAGGATGTCCAATACAGCGCTTTTAGGTCCAATTTCTCTAATTGATATCTGGGCGCAGAGATACATACCAACTCCTTGAACGCTTCGCAAGCTTCTGAAAATCCCTCCAATATCTTTACGATCTTTTTGCAGGGGCTGATCGACGTCTCTATCAGTTCATTGAATGCTTCCAACTTTGATTTATGATGCGAGCAGCTGACATCGAGATCTGGTTGGTCGTCTCACCCACTCGGTCCTCTGTATAAAAGGATAATACTGTACATTGCTGAAATACGTCACGAATAGAGTTCAGCATGAGATAGGACGAGGTACACACTTTACATTATGGATAAACGGGGTTACCCCTAGGATCGCGTGGATGTAGTCATTCACGAGGCTCGCTCGCGGGAACACCATGAATTCATAAGCCTCTGCGTCACCAGACAGGTTTCGCTGGTAAGTGAAATACTGTAGTGCAGCGCTCGAGATCTGTTCGTGGTCATCAACGATGTGTCCTCTGGAGTTATTTAGGCGGTAATCCCTTCACGAATGGTTTCATGCTCCAGTAAAGCGCCAGCAACAAAGTTCAACATCGATGTGGTCATCAAATAAGAAGCAATAGGCGGATGTAACAGCGAGGCCCGACGGGTAATGTCTGCAAATGCATCCAGGACGTCGTTTTCCTGTGGTTCCTTGAGAATACGCCGGCCATTGGAGTGATAGATGTCGTGTATCTCTGTTGCATAACGGTCGGATGCCTCGTCCACGAAGATGGCGCAGGACAGGTAGAGCGCGATCCACTGTATCTGAGTCGGACGGTGGGGGAGATGTGCGCCAGCGATTGCTGCATACTTGCAAGTGCGTCCAAACTCCAGACTCCGACATACTTTACTGCGGGGCAAGACCGCGGAGGTGAAAACTGAGCGCTGAGTTTTAAAGCTGTTAGTGCAGAAAGTCTATCATATTCACCGGAAATGATGATTCTACACAAAATGGAGGAGAGTCTTGACCACACGACAAAATCTAGGGCCACCTTGAAGAACCTCGTTTCGTTTATTGGGACTTGCCTGATGCTCCCCAGCAGCTATTCGAAGCTGGGGATGTTTGGCCGATACTACTTGGACCTGCATGACAGTGCAGTGGTGCCTCCCCTTTCACCACTGCTCTGGCGCACATTTGGCACACATGCTATCCCTACCGCGGGTCCTCTGTGGGGGACTTATCATAGGTGTATTCGTGCCCGGTGGCATTTTTCTTCGGTGATGGACACTAGCACTCACGCATTTTTGCCTGAGCATGTGCAGTCACTCTTTTAGTTACTTTGTCTCCGCGAGCTAACAAGGTGGCTTATAGCTGTTACTTGAGCTTTTAGTAAGTGTAGTTAGCCAAAATAATTTCCTGGACCCGAAAGTGGTCCAAGTCTGTTGTTTCTCTTGTGGCCAGATCTATGGTAGGAATTGAACTTGTTCCTCGTACCCACGCTGATTTCTATGTACAGCTTGTCTTAATGTGTCGCTTCAAACTCGACGCCTCGTTATCGAACCCTCGTAATTTGGCATCTGGTGGGTTTTTTTCGAAGGTCTCCTTCTCCGAGTACCAGTCCCTACTTCTATGAGATCAGGCCATACTAGTGCCGCCATTATCTCAAATGAAAAGATCTTCCCGATTTTCGCCAGGAAGCTTGCCTCGAAGAATCCCGGGGACTTTGTTAACGCTGCTCGCAAACTTGCCAGTGCCAGAGGAGAGTGCAGCCTGGGTGGCAGGGGTCACCGCGGGTGTTGCCGGGCTAGGTTAAGTAGTGTAGCCGAGCGTAGTCGGTCCTCGTCCCTTCTCTCCGTAGAGTGCCCTCGTGCGCGGGGGCCATTCCCTCTGTTCCCTCTCCTGCCTAGTCCACCGTCTTGCGTCTCGGGAGGTACGTCCCGACTGCTCCACGTGCCGGTGCGTCGAACGTGAGACTCACGACCTTTTCGTAGCCAAGACGTCGTCTGCCACCGCTTCCGCGGTCTTGAACGCAAGATTGCAGACGAATGCGTACGAGGACCTGCGTCGCGCCTCCGATGCACTGTCGAATACTGGTCTGGCTCGTGGGAAGAGTCGAGGAAAAGTTCAAAGTGGACGTCGTCAGGCGCCGTCAATTAGTAGCAACCTCGGGCGTTACGCTTTTCCATCCCCATTTTCTTTGTGTTGGTCGGATGGTGCTTGGATATTCATGCGCAGTACTACCTTGGAGAAACACATACTCCATCTTGCTTTCCAACGAACCATAACAAGACGCCAATTACCCTCGATGATCATACCCAACACCGTCGGGCGTCGCGACGGATATATGATTGTTGGGTAAGAAGAGATAAAGATGAGTAAGAGAAAAACCATAAAGAAGCATAGAAAGGGAGGCACGTAGGAATGGTTGTCCTGAGTCGAACAAAGGGGTACTGAGAGCTGTGTTGAATATTAACTACCGGCCGACATGAATAAAAGGAACCCAAGAGAAGAAAGACGCGCCAGAGTCACGGAGATGCTGGACAGCATAATGCAACGCTTCAGCAGCCTCCGTGCTGTCGGGATCCTTGCTGTCCCGAAACAGATGCCCGTACACGTCCTTTGTCACTTTTGGTGCATCAGCATCCCTTATTGCCCACATCGTCGCAATGACACCACCATAACCAGCAAGAAGCATCCCAGCGGCGAGATGAACAGATTCTTCCGACAGATCTTCGTCTCCTTGTGCAGTCTGACATGCGGAAAGGAATGCAAGACCACCTTGAGGGCGCGACAATCGGATGATGTCTGAGAGCTTCAAACGACGACCGTTCGCGAGGCAAACCCCGCTGTCAAGCGGCTTCTCAGGGTCTTGCACGCCATGACATGCGAAATGAACCCAGTCAGCGTTCTTCATATTCTCCATTACGTCCTCGATGGTACCATGAGAGTCTTGGACGGTTACGAAAGGGGAACCAGCAGACAATACTCTAATGTGGTCGATCTCTTCCTTTACGGATACCAGCTTGCTCAGTCCATCTGTTGGCGGCTGAGGGACAGCAACAAGGTGAATATTGGACGAGCGGCCATTCGAGTCTTTCCGAGGTGAGGATGCAAGAGCGCTGAGAGTTGGTATGTAGGAGGAGATGGCGAAATCGGAAAGCTTTGCACCCGCCTCAGCCGTATTGTAGAGGCCGGCAGCATGTATGGGTAGAAAGGCAAAAGGCCCAGTCGGACACCAGAAGATATGGGCCACTTTCTCAGCGCCAGACGGTGGAGTCTGAGAACATGCAAACCACAGTCGGAAAGGGTCAACTTTGAGACTCGGATAGACGACGTACGGAAAAGCCAAGAGCATGCAGAACTGGCTTCACAACTTCATTCCAGAGGTATGCCAGAATCAGCTGAAACAGTTCATCGGGTGTGTATCCTGCAATTCGTTGTGGTTTAACTTTGACTGCCCGGTCAATGCCTTCAATGCCATCTTCCACCAACAACAAATCAAGAAATTGCCGTGAGACGGGATTCTCTTCAGAGTGGATGAGCGCAGAAATGTCATCACGGGAAATAATAAGACGATTCCGCTCCAGCGATAACCGGAGCACGCGCTGCAAGTCTACCATCTCTCGATAGCTAGTACCAGGAAGGGGGACAGAAATAGGACTTCCCAACTTTGCCTCAACAATCAGTGCATCGCATCGTTGTTCACTGGCATTGAGATAGACGACTGGTCCGGAGTTTGCCAAGGCGGTGAGTTGCTCGGTCGTCTTCGGGAGCAAAAATCGGTCAAAACCTGGTAAAGACCGTATTTCTACAAGAAGCGTTTCTCGTCTGAGAGCAAGGCCGTGGTGCCTCTGGACTTCCTCCTCGAGCCGCCGAGTGTCATTAGCCGAGTCATTGCTACGAGAGCTAGTGTGTTCCAGCTGTTGGGAGACCTGATGAAACTGATGAGCAAGGGCAGGATGCTCGGCACGAAGTTCATCAACTGGAGTGCGCAGCTGTAGGAATTGACTCCAGACAATAGAACGTCCTTGCTCGAGCCACTCGACAGCCATTTCCGGACAACCAGCTTCAATTGCAGCGGCGGCAGCATCTCGTGCTACATTAGCAGCTTCAAGGAGTACACGGTGACGCTCTGTAAGTGGCAGCCCAAGCCATGCCAACTGCGGAAGAAGGTTGATGGTGGTGGTATATGCATCAAGGAGAGCCTGAGAGTTGCCTTGGAGGCGTGCAGAGGAAATCCAACGCCGAGCAGCACGAAAGCGGATGGAAGTAGGACCCGTGGAGGCATGACTGGCCGCTGAAAAGTGCAAGGTGACAGCAGAGAGATCAGAAGGATCATGAGAGTGCTCGAAACGCTTCATGAATGCATTCCCAAGGTTTTCCAACCTAGCTGCCTTGACAGGATGGCGATTGGGACTGAGACGGACTGCTTCCTCAAACATCGAAATAGACTTGTCTATGTCCGCGAGGTCACCGATGCGCTCAAAGCGACGAAATAATGAGGACCCGAGGTTGTTCACCCAATCTGCCTTGTCCGGATGGCCATCGGGAGTGAGACGGTCTGCCTCCTCAAACATCGAAATGGACTTGTCCATGCTCGCGAGGTCACCGAGGAGCTGAAAGCGACTCAATAATGAGTTTCCGAGGTTGGACAACAGAGCTGGCTTGTCGGGATGGCCATTGGGAATGAGACAGACTGCCTCCTCTTTCATCGAAATGGACCTGTCCATGTCACCAAGGTCACCGAGAAGCTGAAAGCGACTCAATAATGAGTTTCCGAGGTTGGACAACCGAGCTGGCTTGTCGGGATGGCCATTGGGAGTGAGATGGACTGCCTCCTCATTCATCGAAATGGACCTGTCGATGTCCGCGAGGTCACCGAGGAGCTGAAAGCGACGACATAATGAGGACCCGACAAGGGACAACCGACCTGGCTTGTCGGGATGACCATTGGGAGTGAGACGGACTGCCTCCTCAAACATCGAAATGGACTTGTCGATGTCCGCGAGGTCACCGAGGTGCTCAAAGCGACGAAATAATGAGAACCCGAGGTTGTTCAACCGACCTGGCTTGTTTAGATGGCCATTGGGAGTGAGACAGACCGCCTCCTCAAACATCGAAATGGACTTGTCCATGTCCGCGAGATCACCGAGGAGCTGAAAGCGACTCAATAATGAGGACCCGAGGTTGTTCAACCGCGCTGGCTTGTCAGGATGGCCATTGGGAGTGAGACGGACTGCCTCCTCATTCATTAAAATGGACTTGTCCACACCCGCGAGGTCACCAAGGAGATGAAAGCGACTCAATAACGAGGACCCGAGGTTGGACAACCGACCTGGCTTGTTTGGATGGTCATTGGGAGTGAGACGGACTGCCTCCTCATTCATCGAAATGGACATATCGATGTCCGCGAGGTCACCGAGGAGCTTGAAGCGACTCAATAATGAGTTTCCGAGGTTGGACAACCGATCTGGCTTGTCGGGATGGCCACTGAGAGTGAGATGGACTGCTTCCTCATTCATCGAAATGGATTTGTCGATATCCGCAAGGTCACCGATGCGCTCAAAGCGATTCAATAATGAGGACCCAAGGTTGGACAACCGAGCTGGCTTGTCAGGATGGCCATTGGGGGTGAGATGGACTGCTTCCTCATTCATTGAAATGGACTTGTCGATGTCCGCGAGGTCACCGAGGTGCTCAAAGCGGCAAAATAATGTGATCGCGAGCTGGTTCAGCCAAGCTGGCTTCTCGGGGTGTCCATCTGCAGTGAGTTGCACGGCATACTCCGACATCGAAACTGCCTCGTGGATGTCAACAAGGTCGCCATTGCCTTCGAATCGACGGTACAATAACCTTCCAAGGCTAGCTAGTATTGTAGGCCGGCGAGGTTCCCAATCTGACACGTCCGGCAGTATAGCCTGTGCCCTCCGTATCAACTCTTCATCATCAGAATTTGCGCTGTCCACCTGAGATATCCAAGACTCCATCACCTGAATCGTCACAGAGATCTCGGCCATCTGCAATGCGAGGCAAGCTGCTCGGTACGCATAACACTCCACTGGCAAGAGCTCCGCCATTCTGGAGAGTAAATATTTCGCTTCTGTCCTGTCGGTCTCGTAGCCTCGCCTCTGGAAATGGACCAGTAGAGCAAAACTGAGATCGAGGACTGTCGCGCAGTGATCCGGGTGACTACTGGTGCGAAGCCGGAGTGCTTCCCGATACAATATAATTGGTACATCGAGGTCGAGGTAATCATTATTGGCTTGACAGTGAATGAACTTTGCATTGGCCAAGTTGAATAGTACAGCGGAGCGATTCGGGTGGTCTTGGGGGCACGTGTCCTGGACACGCTCGAAGCACGTGATAGCCTCGTCAAGATCCGTTTGGTTCTGGAGCTGGCGATAACGTAGGAGAGCCTGATGTCCGTTGTCTGTGAGTTGTTCCAGCTGGTTCATTGCATATGAGTCCGGTAGCTATCGTCATACGGTTAGGAAGCGTCAACTACGAGATGAACAGATCGCTCACGTCAAGTTTCATTGTGGACTCATTGATATCACACACGCGTCGTTCGGCGATGATTCTGACTGACGAACACGATAGCAATACCTCGTCTCTCTGAACTAGAAACCTGATAGCTACAAGGAGAGTCGTCAGAGAGCGGGTATGACAGTGGAACTGGAGTGACTCACGCTGGAGCGTTTGATTCCGATCGAGTACGTCTCCCACGGTAATCTTGAATTGGCGAAGCAATTCTCCGTTTCCGAAGCTTGGTCCGAGCTCGAAGGATGCGTAGACCTTGAACGATATGGAAGATGATCGTTCCGATGGCCTTGAATCTTACTCAGTAAAAAGCAGTGAAACTGAGGACGGCAGTGACTCACAGGAGGATCCCTTCATCCCATTCCACCACGTCCTTGCCTACCAATACGGGCTTGTTCAAAGTTTTCGTGGTCTTCCCATCGACTTCTATAACAGCATAGAAGCCTGCCGGCACACGACGGAGGCCAGACACAACATCTGTGGCACGGATGTCTGCACAGGGATGTTAACGATTCCTCCAATATGGCCCACATTATCACTTACGAGTTATGAAGACATGTTCACGTTTGTTTGTACCAGACGAGTATGATCCCGAGTCGTCTGATCTGTTTCTTTCCTGAGCGCGTTGTGGTTGCGGGAGGAAGGTTAAGGTAGAATGTGGATTATGCTCATCCATGGGTGCAGCTTGGCGAAGAGGGAGAAAAGAGCAGAGAAGAGTTTGGCCGAGTTCTGAGCGGTGATTCTGCAGCAATATTTGGGTAAAGGCGGCCACAGGATGCAATGTTGCCGTGCATGTGTTTATGGAAGCTAGGACAACCGTGCTCCCAAAAGCTTGTAGTACCCACGCTGATTTCCCCGACTCCCACTATCGTGGGGAGGGTTTTGTCTGCAGCAAAGGTCAGGCACCCTGCAAACGAGCATTGTCGAATGTGAAATTGCTATAATGGACGGAGCATCATGAGCTTACATGGATCAACAGTAACTTATATCTGTTGTGTGTGTTGCTACGACGTCTCTTTCCGCCAATAAAATGCTGCGGTTTGCGCTGCCGAACGACCTCAAAGTTTGAAATTTCGATCGAGGTGACTTGCCGGATGATCTCTGACCTGGGTTGAAGAGAAGACACTAGTATGTGCGATCTACTACAACTCCACTGCACATGTTATGCATCTGTTTCGCTCTTCCGATCCCGCACAACTCAGAGTCTTTCATGGTAAATTTTACTATCGCGTACTCTAGAAACAACTATTTCTTTCTTTTTCCATGGAGTCAGGGATTGGCGCCCGTAACCTCGCCGCTACGATCTATGTACAGCTTGTCTTAATGCGTCGCTTCAAACTCAACGCCTCTTGGTGGTTTTTTTCGAAGGGCCTCCTTCTCCGAGTACCGGTCCCTACTTCTAGGCCATGAGATCAGGCCATACTAGTGCCGCCATTATCTCAAATGAAAAGATCTTCCCGGTTTTCGCCAGGAAGCTTGCATCGAAGAATCCCGGGGACTTTGTTAACGCTGCTCGCAAACTTACCAACTGGCTAGGTTCAGAGCAGGCATACTACCGAGTTGCTCGTCCTAAGGTAAGATGCTATATCACAGCCAACCACGTCACACCAATCACCTCATCCACTAGATTGTCGAGCTTCTCGAGGTGAGTTATTATCCGTCGCCTCGAGATTGATCGTTAACGAATATTGTTTCTCTCCTTTGATTTCTAGATTGCATTTTCGGCTTTCATAGATACATTCATGCATCACTCTGCCGTTGCGGAGCTTGCAGAACAACTGCGACAGCTCGTTCAAGCAGTAATTCCATTCAAACACCTGTTTCTCGAGGATGAACTCCAGTGTTAGCCTTTTCTAGTCTAGTCCCTCTCCTCTTGGTCACCTCCCCACAGCGCGACTTCAACATGTAATTCTCGATACAGAGCTATCCCTTTCCAGATGCTCTGGCACAAGTACTACCCACGGTGATACGCCGTCTCAACGATCTGTTATCGCCAAGTAGGTCCTTCTTTGGCAACTCCCAATTAACCAGATTCAGACAATGGCATCTACCCATGGAATTTCGTCACCCATGCTTGCTTCCCCGGTTCATCCGCCACCCACGACACCTCCCATACCCGGCCCTCAAAGGTCAATGTGGCAGATACAACCTTCTTCAGTGCCGAGCGCTGTAAAAGCGATTCCCAATGCCTCTGTGCATATGAATTCACCTCGAGCGCCTAATGCGGTCTGTGACGCACATCGTACTATTCAAATCGTTGACGATGTTTCAAGGCAATTGTTTCTGTTGATGACTATGACAATTCAGAGAGCACCATCACAGATCTGGAGACCTCAACTTCACCGCAAGACGAAAGATCGAATCTCGATATTGAGTGGGCCATGACATCATTCATTTCATTGTCTATGAGCTCACACCAGTGTCGTAGAAAACGTTTTCCGAACGATCTCACCAATCAGGTCACTCGGGAAGGCCATGATCCAGTCGCATCTGGTGGATTCGCGGACATCTACCGAGGGATACTCCAAGAGAATGGAGAGTCCACCAAAGTGCGCTCTCTTATGTGATCAACCCGACAACTAGTAGACACCGTTACCGCAGGTCGCCATCAAAGCCATCAAGACGTACTCGGGCGAGGACGGTGACTTTGCCAAGAAACAAAGGGTAATACACCATTCATTCTCGACCCCACATATCGTTTCCTATTTCTCTTCGCCGTGGTCGATTGACCTTACGATTCTCACAGCGGCTCCGGCGGGAGATCAAAGTGTGGCTGAACCTCAGGCATTTTAATGTTCTGCCGCTCCTTGGAACGACCATGGGATTTGGTCGATTCCCTGCCATGGTGTGCCCCTGGGTGGAGAACGGCACCTTGACGTCTTATCTCGAGGGCCGTCATGATGGTCTCTCGCAGGTTGAAATCCTTGGTCTAGTAAGCATCTTGGTGTCCTCGTGGTTGGAGAATGGAACCTGACGCTAGTCCCACAGCTCAACAATGTCGCCTGTGGCCTACAGTATCGTGAGTGCACCAGATCGGGTCGCATCCCAAGCACTGCCGGTTTTAAGCGTCCTTGGCAGTCCATTCACGTTATGTCGTGCACGGTGACCTGTCGGGCGTACGTATCGTCCTATCTATAATCACGGTATTGATTTGACGCGCACTCCCTCCAGTCCAACGTCCTCATTCGCGACAACGGGAGAGCCTATATCGCTGACTTTGGTCTGTCGACGTTGTTGACCGAACTCGGAGGAACGACGTTCGCCACGTCGTTCCACGCACAGGGCACCCTACGCTGGACAGCCCCCGAGTTACTCGACCTCGAAGTATTCGAGGATGGAACAGAAGAGGAATTGCTGCGCGTGGGGCCCACAACACAGAGCGACGTGTATTCGTTTGGAGGCATCATGTTACAGGTCTGTGTTACCCACTCTCCTACGCAACATACGTTGTCAGGCGTTATGCTGACACGATGGACAGATTCTAAATGGTAAGGTGCCGTACCACTATTACGCGCGCGAGGCCCAAGTCATCCATGCGGTCTCGAGGGGGATGACGCCGAGACGGCCGAGTGGTGCGCTGGTCACGGAGCATCGATGGAAGTTCATACAACGGTGTTGGTCTACCGATGTGGCTCAATCACGCCCCTCGAGCGAGGAGATTGTTGAATTTACCAAGATGCAGCTTGCCGGCGCCAGCGCATCGTAGCCTTTGTCATATCAAGGTCGATTTTTCAGCGGATAGTGTCATTACCCTCAGGGGTAAGTTGACCCCCTTATACCTTTCTCTGCTTTGACTTTGTAGCTATGGACAACCAACGACGACATCTACTGCGTGTGTAATCAGTGTATTCCTTCTTTCTCAATCGAATCCCAGAGATGCCGTCTGAAACCGGTTGGCACGCGATGAACGTTCTTTGGATGTGCAATTGTCAGTCGTACCAACTATCATGGTACGGCCGGGAATTGACAAGTATCCCTGCGACGGATATAAGAACAAGGTAAGTAGCCCCCAGTTTCGACAAGAATCTGGTAAGGAAAAGTTGAGTAGGCTTTCGTCGGTTAATACTTCACGCAGATTCTGGCCGCACGTGAAAACATTTACTTGCTTCTTGAGCACGGTAATGTTACAAATGAGGTCACCCCGTGTGATGAGGTGGCAGTGACTTGGCAGTGACTCGGTCCCGTCACAGGTTTGGGTCCATCATGAACGAGAGCGCGCTCATCTCACGAGCCAAGTGGCTCCAACAGTCTCTTACGTGCCGAACAGCGAAATATCGCTCGAACCCAATTACAACGACGGGACGATGACATACACCGTATTCCCCATCGAACCTCCCGTCTCACCGTCCGACCTCGCCGCGTACAAAACGCTCCGACTTACCTCGCTCCAAATCGACCCACACGCTTTCCTCTCCACCTACGCACGCGAAACGGCCTTCTCAGAGGACGCTTGGCAAGAGCGGCTCGATTCACCTTTTAAAGAGACGTTTGTCGCTTCCGTGCTGGACGATACATATGATGCCTCGTACGAGTGCAGGGATGTCAACAAGCATCCGGGGAAGAGGGGTGAATGGATAGGGACAGCCAGTATTGCAGGACCTTCGAGCATGTCCCCTTTCCTCGACCCGTTCAAGGCGGCCGGTGTAGGTGCCAACTGGGAGATGTACGGCCTGGTTGCGATGTGGGTACACCCTGCGCACAGGGGCAAAGGTATCGGAGCACGATTAGTCAATGCATGTCTGGAATGGGCGCGGACAAACGTCGATATCAACTTCTCAAGTGAAAACCGTGGGGAGTTTGAGAAAGTGGGGGTTCTGCTCGTCTACGATGACAACGTCGCTGGGCGCGCGTTGTATTCCAGAAGAGGGTTCACGGATCTAGAAGGGGTCTCGGCAGATGAGGGAGAGAAGTGGATGTCGATCAAAGTGTAGGAAGAGAGAACTACGACCTGGGAGATCGAAAGGACGTAGACATGAAAAGATATACCAAATAGTTTGCATAGCTAGTGTCTTGGATACATATGATACAGATGCACGTCGATCATTTTTCCATAGTTTGGCTACGAAATCAGTTCAACGGCTCACGAGGATGCTTGCGGCGTGCAGCTAGATACTCGTCATGATCCTCGAGAGCATATTCCAGAGGCCTGGACAATGGCTCTATTCCCTCGCCTCTTGCTGCCAGTTCGTCGAGCCTCTTTCTCGTTGCAGCCCTTGTCCTGTTGACGCTGTAGAGTTTGATCCGATGACATGAAGACGTGACGTGGAGATCCCAACTGTTAGCACAGGCATGTCAGACGGGCACCTTCAGAGACAACAACGCCAACGTACTTCCATGCAGAGCGAACAAAGGTGGGCTCCGTATTGTTTGAAGAATCCCACGTGCGGACGCAGAACTCGAGCCAACCTTCGGCGTCGACGGGCACGCTTATCTTCCAGAGTCGCCAGGCGTGGTAGTGCTGGGAGTGCAAGCACCCCTGAGAATCGCCGAGGGATGAACTGAGAACGCATACGTTACCTTTTCTGTCATGTCGTCTTGGTCGGCGGCGTACCAAACGTGGCCGCTAGGAGGGGAGGACATCTTGGCACGACGGTACGACACTCTAGCGAAACGAAAACGCACCCGTCGGGAGAAACCTCTACCCTTTCGACCCAGTTACCGCCACCACTGTAGGCCCAGCCCTTGAGTTCGATGAACCCGTCGTGGGTGATGACAGATTTATCCAGCGGGGAGATGATAGCACTCCTGCATAAAAAAGGCAAGCATCAGCGCGACTCTCCACACCTACGTCGGCGGAACCGATACAGACGAAACGGGCATTTGCTGAATCGAGAACCCATTGGAGTACTTTGAATTCTGTTTGCCTATCTGGACGAGCGTGGCGTCAGACATGGAGTTGACCGCGCGCGAAAAGATCGAGGTCGACGCACCTGCGGTGTATAGTAGAGGTACTCCTGGGCCTGAACTGGGCCCAAACTCGCCTCGGCGAGCGCGTTGATTTGGTAGACCCATTTGCAGCTACGAGCACCGATGTATCCGGCAACCACCACGCGCAAGGGTGCACCGTGGATCTTGGGGAGAGGCTTTCCGTTCATCTCCCACGCCAACAGCACCTCCTCGTTGGCCCGAACTTTACGGTAAGGAACCGACACCGCATAGTTGAACGCGTCGCCTTTCCTGCACGTCGTCAGAAGGCCCTCTCGGCAGACGTGACGCCACGACCAGGTACTGACTTGAAGTACGTATCCGCCCCGACGAACTCGAGGTGCTGGCATTCGGGCAGGACGCCGCCGCAAGCCTTCTTCAAGACCTTCTTCAGAGGAACGCCTCGATACACTGCAGTGCCACTGTCACAGTTCCACGTGGTCAACTCCTAGTCGTGTGGTGTCGAGGACGTACATGGCGCCCTCGCCCCAAGGGGCGTTGATAAGCTCGTCTCCATCGCCAGGGTACTCCCGGATCTGCTCGATTCGCCGCGTACCGCTGCATTGCAGGGTGACGGTCACCTCGGCTTGACTTTCGAGTACGCGCACATCCGAGTCAGCCATCCCATCTGGGAAACCCGTCCGCAGTAAAAAAAAGACGAACGTACGGAAATTTCTCGGGATCCTTGAGATCCTTCAAGGAGAGCGACACCGAGTTCTTGACCAACCCACCGATGTCGAGCCTAAACAGGTCCTCGTCGACGTCGGGTATCCCACCATGATTCCGAACGCTGACGTCGGGCCCATCGTCCGTCAGGTCTGTACGAACGCCCCCGACGAGGACACGAACACGACGTACAAGTGGTCCTTGTTGTTCGTGATCTTTCCTTGCATCAACTGATCGCGACGGGTTTCGCCATTGTAAGGAAAGTCCTGTCCACGACACGAATGAGCGTCGAGGTCAAGGCAACGAGCGCTCGCTCGGGAGATTCACCAGCAGATGGATGAGATCCGGTTTCTCCTTTTGTACCGTCTCCCAGCTGAAATCGACGATGGACTCGAGGCCCAGCGCCTCGTGGTACTCCTTCCAACGATGTCCGATCAAGACAGGATTCGTGTCCGGGAGGGGAACGAACTGGAACTCTGGTCACGCCGGTAACACGTGTACGACCATGATGAGAGCGAATCGACGATTTTATCGGTACGGACACTGACCAGGGATCGGCGTGAACTCGTGCATCTCGAGAATCTCTCTCGCGATGGCTTTCTTGTCGGGATATTTCTCCCATTCTACGTAGCTAGGCGGGACGACGCGTCAGGACCGACGGATCGGCGGGGCTAACTCGGACTGTACGCACCCAGACCAGCCTTGCTTTTCGTCCGCAAAGAGCTGACGGAGGGGAATCCCGTTGTACGACAGTTCGTTCGGGGTGACGGTCGCTTTGATAGCGCAGAAACGCGAGGGAGATATGCCTTTGAGGACGGGCGACACGTATAAATGCAATCGTTGATCCATCAGAAACTCACCTTGCGGCAGCCTCGCTATATCGGTGGGTATCTCTGGTCTGCTGACCAGGCCCTTAGGGGTATCTTGGCCCCCTGCCGATGGGTCCCAGCGAGAGATGAAAAGACGTGCACGTTAAAGAGGGCAACGTCTTGCCTGAAAGGATCCTACTGTTCACCGTGATGGCACTTCGCCCCTGTCGTTAATACACCGTTCACGGTACCCACTGAAGTAAACTATCATGATGAACTTGTCAGGGCGCTGAGAAAGTGGCATACACGAGGCGACAACCTCGAAGAGCTCGTGATCGCCTGCGATCCATTCAAAAATAAGCAAGGTACATCGTCACATAAATATTGGCCGTGAGTGTACGAAGAATAACAACCGACGGTCCTGACACGATAGCAAAGAAGCATCCAGACAAAGGGGGCGAGCCAACGATAGCGAGCAATAACGGACATGGGCGCATCGAGGTAGAAGGTGATACTGCGCCTGCCGCATCGAGTCAGACCTTGGAAATGGAGGCAACCTTATTTTCGCGCGATCGCTTCGGCGTTTTTTGGTCTTCTTTATCAGGCGGTCCGGCGGTGAACATGCAGAAGAAGAGGGAGAGCAAGATGAAGAAGAGGGCCAGGCTGACGGGGATGCGCACTTGAATACCCGTGTCCTGATAAAAGATGATGACAAATGACACTAGGAACGCGATCAATCTGTCCCGCACAGTTTAGTCCCCAAAAAGTCGAGTCTTGGAACGCGCTACGTACCCCCACATCAGTAGCACATATGGAAGACTACATATGATGGCGAGCCTTTCGAGACCGAATGGTTCTTTCATGATCCGTTTCAGCACCACGACCTGCGAAAGGGGTCAACCCAGTGACAGATCGATAGTAATTGGCATTACCGCTCGTAACGGCGTATCAGCGCCCTTGGCACGGTATTGCTTAAAGATGGCGAGACCGACGATGATGCTCCCAACGTTGCAGATAATCGATATGTATGACACAATCTGTGCGGGCGTGGGTGAATTAATTCCACCCTTCCTGCCACTGTCACTCCAGCCGAGGAACGCCGTGGTCGTGCTCAGGAGCACTGTCGCCTATCGATCAAAAGATATGCCTCAGGGGCTGCAAATGCGAAAGAGATGACACGACATACCAACAGATTGGAGTCACGAATGCTCTGATCTACTTTATGGACAAAGTTTGACCAGCGCGCCAGGGTGAAGTTGTCGTGAAAGGAGTGCAACTCGGCTGCAAACACGTCAGGAGACCTGAAAAGTAGCGGTGCGAGGATGGCCAGGAGCACGGGGCGTCGGTAAGGCCCAAGGCTTGGTCCTGTATCCTCGATGTCGAAATAATCGTCGCTTTGGCCGTACGAGCTTTGCAATACCCCGTCATCTGTCGTACGTCCAAGATTTAGAGTGAGAACGTCAGCACTACAATGTCGCGATCGCCTTACTGTAGAGAGCCATGAATCTCGCTGGAACGTAAACCGGGTGAGATACCGATCGACGAGAAATCGGATCGCGCGTACCAATGATCCAAGCGGAATGACCACTCCCTTCCCGGATGTCCGCTGCACACGACCTATGAGTGCGCTTCCAAGACGACCAAACCATCCCTCACCTTCGATCTCTTTGACCACGTTCAGCATATACTCTAGATCGTGCTTGTCATACGGCGACGTCGAAAACTTGACCAAAAGCCTATCTGTATAGACGTTTGCATGAGCAAAAGTGCAGCTACAGCCGGACATTTCCTTGACCTGCTGCAGCCTGTAGTAACACGTCCTTCAGATCGCCAGTGATATCCTTGGTCACCGTAAAGGTCGTTGGAAATAGTTCACAGTGCTTCCTACGATCCACCCGATCCGTCACCTCGTGGTCATTTCACCGACGAATGGGCTCACCAATATTGCGCCTCGATACCTTGAAGACAGTCAGCCATGAAGACGATAGCGTAAGAAATATATGAACGAACAATGCACTCTCGAACCATTGGACTGTAAGCACTTGTTCGACGTACATGGTATATCCACCTCCTCGTGCCCGATGCCTTCGAGCCAAAAGACGCGCCGCTCGACGTGCGAGACGCAGTAATAAGACGTCTTCGTAGCCCCGTTGCCCTGCTGCACGTCCAAGACCAAATCCACCTCTTGGTCTTCGACCAACGCTCGTAGCGCCGAACTTCGTCTCAGCACGTCAGCGCCATCCACGATCAGCGAACATATTCTGGAATTGAGCACGTCCGACGACGTGGACAAACCCTGGCACGTCGCGTGAGCACACGGTCGTGCAGACGCAGCGTGGAGCTCGAACGCACCTTTTCCTCGTTGACGTAATAGACGCCCGAGTCTGGATGTTGCAACCTCGTCCAACCGTCGGGAAGACTACAACCCAGTCAAGCCCGTGCACACCCGTTCAGGGAGGGGACGTACGACGCTCGTTCCACCGACGACGACTTTCTGTTTTGTGACCCCCTGAGGGTGCTCGCCACCGAGCCACTGCCGTCCACGTTGACAACGTGAGCTTCGAACCAGAACCGACGTATCCCCACCACCTCAGACTCACCTCGGACCATCTCCACTACGTTTCCGGATGGAAGACGGTACTGTCGTCTGTAGTTTGAGCCCGAGATCGTTGAGGATGAGCGGTGCTGCGCTGCTCGTCGATACCGATGCGTCGCTCATTTGAAACGTGTTATGTTATAGTAATGCTATTGGCAAACTTGCAAGGAGGAACTGTGATGGGGTACCGCTGTTGCTGCGAGAAACCTGACTCGGACGGAGTGCGTCGTTTAATGTCGAAAACACTTGGAGTCGAACGTAAACGTTCCAGGGTGTTATATATACTCGACGTTCTTTAGCATGGAGTGGAGGCCACGAGGCGAGGCTGAAGGCTCGTGGCTCCGGTGAATCGGTGTGAATGAACGGGCGC
>QGOI01002252.1:0-20175 GCA_003313885.1 Boletus sp. MG55 | reverse complement strand
TCGCGTCTGCGACGCCCGTGAACAGCCCAAACATGAACTCGTGCGCAGGGATCGCTTGTATTAAGCCCTCCGACACCTCGCGATCGCTCCCGTATCCGATTGCGGTCGTCACCTTGGCACCGTATCACGGCCGAGTTACCATGATCCACGACCGCCGCTCTCGCCGACTCCTGTCTACCCCTCCCACTCGCCCTCGCCATCTGCTCAAAGATGCTCGCATAATCCGTCTTTCACTCGCCGAATCAGGCCCTGTTTTGGACTTTGAGCTGGAAGAGATGGATGCAGGCACGCGCGTCTTCTTCGGGATCATGTCCGCCCTTGCGACACATCTGGATCTCGCAACGACACCATTTCTTGGTGAGCCACACAAGGCCGGGTTTGAGCGGTCGACTGTTGGGATGGTGGTAGATGAGTGCGGTGTGGAGGCAGATCCGGAGGACTTTCAGATCGGATTTGAGGGAGTGGCCAGCGAGGATGGTGAGGAGTTGGGATTGGACGTTGGCGAGGATCGTTGTGGTCACTGCGAGGGCTGCTTCAGATATACCCGACCATCTACACGGCGGTGGTGATGGTGAGCGTGCGTTAGAGGAGAGATGAGGTTAAACGTTACTTTGTGAGGTAGTTGATGACCGGCTTGGGTGGTTTGACGAGCTTGCCGTATATGACAATGCTGGACTCGTAGTCGATGATGCATACCCGGGTCAGTTTCTTCCCGTCTTCTGTCAAACACTTCCCCGGGTTAAGTAAGGGCCGTAGAAGAGAAGTGACAGCGCACCATCTCGCAGTCGATAGCATACACTCGTGAGCATCGTTTCTCGCGCAGGAGGAGCAATATGGATTCAGTGGTAGGTTGGGGCATCTCTACCCAACCGTCTGGCTTTTCGAGTACATCTGCCATGTATGGATGGTCGTTCTCTATTATTTGTTGCAGCAAAAGCAAGTATAGCGATGGGTCCTTGTCAAAAGCACGTTCTGCCACAAAGAAACGGTGTCAGGGGCCATCAAAGTGGGGTAATGAAACGCATACAGACTAGAATTTCGGGCTTTGATGCGTCTCTTTTTCCCCTTCCCGCTGACAGGTGTGGGTAGATATGACTAAAGGTAGAGGGGACGAATGGGAGAGTCGTCTTTGAATCGTCTGGGAGCGGTAGGTTCGCGGTGGCAGAGGTTAATTGGGAGGGCGAAAAAGTCGGGGAGTATCATGAAGAGTGAGGCCAACGCCGGCACGGACGAGAAGTACCCTGCTAGTGCCCCCAGGCTGGTCTCAGACTAGTACGATGCGTGGACAAACTGAATCACGTGGTGTTGGACAGTCAAGAGTCGTTGATGACGGTGACCCACCATGTTCACCTGGTATCATGGCTGATCCCTCATAGTAATTTACCTCCGCGGCGTCTGGTCGAGGAGTGATCTCTGGAGAAGTACCTGGAATACTCGGGCGTGGACATTTCAAGAATACGTCGCTTTCAAAGTCGTCAAGTTTTATACGGAGGATCGGAAGCCATACCTTGGCTTGCAGATATTTAACCACAAAGAGTCGCCAGCCATCATTTCGGAGATGGAGCGAGAAACAGGTCTTTTCGCACAAGAGTTGATCACACTTCATCCGGGCTTAGAAGCTCTATTTAGCTTCGATGCACCAATCTGGAAGACATCGCATACTCGTTATTCGGGATCTTCGACGTTGCGATCACGGTCATCTACGGCGAGGGTAACCGAGCCGTCAGTCGTCTCCTGGAGCATGTTCTTACGAGCTCGGGGGATGTCATTCTCGCTTGGACTGGCGCTTCGGGAGAGCTGCCTACCTGCTGAAATCACTGTTTACAACCACCTTCCAACGTCGCACGTTCCATCCCCTATCGACAACGCCGAGATGAGAAATATCGTCGCAGAATTATTTCCTGACCTCTCCCTCGTCATGGACCTATATGACTAACTTAACACGCTTCCTATACCGTCCCTCAACGCCAGTCGACTGAAGCTCCCTGGCATCGCTTTCCCTCTGATCTCGTCCCCGTCTCCACATCCAACTCCCGGCTCTAACCTCGCATATATCGTACAACGACATCCGCGCTCGGAGAAGCACGAAAGATGACATTTCTGGGATAAAAGATCTCGTCCTCGCCCATCCTTGGATCCGTTCCCTCCTCGACCAGGAATTCTCGCAAGGCGCGGCTTCGCTCGCGCGCACTCCGGTTCGTCGCTCGTCTCAGATAACCATTTGGGGCACTGCTGCTGGTACCGTCGTCAAGGGTGCAGTATCGGTGGATGCGTTGATCGTGGTTCGGGTGTGCGAGGAGGCGTCATTGATGGAGCTCATGGAGAAGGTTCGTACGATCGATATACATAGTAATACGTGGATAGGTATACCCGACGTACGTCTTGGCAATGTAAACAATTCAGCCTGACACTGGATCGAAGCATCCGGAATCTCGCTCCCAATCATGTTCACTCGCTTCATACCACTGAATGTTCAGTTTCAAAGGTTCGACTGGATAGCTTTATGGGTCGGATTGCTCGCCTGCTGTGAGGACGACGACCGCTGCTACACATTCGAAGTTGTACATATACAGGATGCGCGTCCTTGCAATGACGCGACTGACGCCATCTGCTCGTAGAGCATGTAGTAACTCTGGCTTGATCTCCGCTTTACCTGCCCAGACGAGAGCAATAAACAGTAAAAGAAACCTGATGGAAAAAAAACGTCATGTCACCGAAAGAACCAAGAATGAACAGGTAGGGGGTTGGAATATCGCCTGGTATGGAGAAGAACATCGATCTACGCACAGAATCAAAAAAAACGCGTCTAGCCAGTTTTCGTCTTGAGGTTTCTCCAAAGCGTCGTGAAGAGAACACCCCCCACGCCGACGAGCCCTATCTCTAGCCCTACGCAATTCACCATTCCGACAGCGACGCCCGATCCACCCCAGATAGCACCCGTCAGTCGGCCAACGTAATTGGAGTATTGAATCGCCATGGACGTGCGCCTGTTCCACTGGGGCGGCAGCTGCTTGCTCAGCAGACTGAGCGTCACGGTCGTGGCGAGATTGAAACCGAGTGCGATGGGCCACCAGCACGCGAACAGCGACCCATACACGACGTTGCTAGTAGCGAGAAGCGAAATAAAGACCAAAAGCCCACAGAGACCCAGGCCGGTGCCGAGGGCGAGTAAATGTCGATCTTGGATACGACGTGCGAACAGCATGTTCGCAAGAAAGAACGGGAACGCTGTTATTCCGCCTAGCGCTATGAAATTCCCTGCTGCAAAGGGGGACCAGTTGAGAGAAGAAGTCGCAGCACCAAAGACGGGGAGATTTGCCTCCCAGGAACCGAGGATAAAGAAGCAAAGCATGGAAAACCAACACATGCAGATAATGACGCCCCACTGTGGGTATGTGATACGGGAGAATTGGGCGGTGAACGATTCCTCTAGTGCCAGTGATGGGGGGCGGCTAGTATGATCAGATGAAGGAAGCAGAGTAGGGCCGCTGATTTGCTTCTCCTGTTCAGCGGAAGAGGCCGGCACTGTTAGTTCGTGAAGCTCCAAGCTCGTTTCTGGTGTTGTCGGCACATCTTCAAAGTACCTGGCTACAATAAACCAGAAGATCACGTAGCAGCAAGCCATGACCCAACCAGGACTGGTGTATCCGTTGAAGATGTCGCTTCGGAATCCGACCTGGTATAACAGACCGCCGAGAAACGGACCGAGGGTCATTCCAAGAGCTTGCCCAATAACTAACCAGCTGGAAAGCGTTGTTCGACGACGGATCCCAACGATCAAGGGATCCGTACAGTATCGTTTGCAGTACATGAAACCCGAGAATGAGACGCCGCTCAAACACCGCCCGATCAGGATCAAGTACAGAAATTTAGTACGATATGCGATTGCATATGCGACGTGCCCCAGAATAGCTGCGAAGCATCCTATATGCAACGCCGTAGCGTATCGCCCTGCGCATGGATCAACGTTAACATGGAATGTCGATATGAAGAGAGATGGATGTGGTCTACCTTTGTCATGTCTGGTCATTGGAATGAGTGCCATACCACTAAACAAGGTGGGTATACCGATGACGATACCAGAGAAGGTTGCATTTCCACCCAAGTATTCCGCATATTTGCTCGAGGAAGAAATAATTATGAAGAAGGAGACCTTTCTCCGGACGAGGGTTACCGAGATGTGTACTAATAGTGTGGCGTAACTGCGTACCTGCAGCATTGTGTTGTAGGCAATCACGATGACCAAGGAAGCCATCTTGGGGAGCTTGAACTCTTCTCCACCCAGCTCATTGGAGTCGTCAGGAGCATTCCGAGCTGGAGTCCTGAAAAAACCAGCACGCGCAAGAAGCTGTTGTAGCATATCCTGGTGTAGACAAAGCTTTTCTGATGAGTCGATCCAGTGAGCATCGTGTGAATGTCCCGACCAAATGATGTCAAGGATTCAGAAGTCAGACGAGTCTCACCTCGAAAAAGGTGAAGAAGCACAAACAACCTGCAGCGGCCTCCAAACTGTGATGATACAAGCTGTGAGCGCTTTTACACGGGACTCTTGGCGGTCCTTCGGCCCGGATTGGAGAGAGTACCCGGGAGAGCTCTACTTCTAGAGCGTGGGAATTTCCGATGCTCTACATATGTTTCGTTTTATGAACTAATCGGTGCAGTACGAATGATTTAGCTGTTTCGAAGAAGAAAGAACGTAGTTGCCTCGATCATCCCAACGATGTGCGTCTTCCATCCATAAGCGCGCGTGTGATCTCACACTGTTTGTCCAATTCAGTTCTTAGGAACTGCCAATCGGTGATACAACGGGAGAACCGAGGAGATGATGCAGAGAGGGTGGTACAACATTGAGGGAGTGCGACTTGGACGATTCCGTGTTCCTCGTGCTCCTTTTGCGCCAAACGAACCCCGGACAGAAGGGTTAAACCTTACAAATTCTAAATTCTAGCTCCTCCAGCCACCGGCGTAGAATAAAAAAGGAGGACTACATCGCCGTGTGCCTCACTTCTGCCCGGGACTGGTCTTTCCGCTCCACCTAGATGATTATTCCCTTCGTCCAAATGGGCCCGAAGCTCTCGGTGAGTGTCCCATTGTTCACGAAGCGACCCAAACGTGACATAGGTACTCCAGCTCGCGCGGTCCGGACGTCGTTCTTGTGAAATAGTATTCTGCTCCGACATGTCGAGATAACAGCGACGGGGCGGTCGTGCCGCTGCGCCCGCCTCCATGATCCGGGACTACGCTAACGTCGTATCAGGGTCTAGGACAGGCACGCCCGGAAGTCCATTATCCTACACGTCGTGTGCATCTTCCATGTATGACATGTCTCCGCTACCCTCGTCACACCCGAACTTCACTAACATTCCCTCCGTCTCGTGCCGGGCCCATACCAGGACATCCCCTGTTCTATGCCCTATCGCGACCTAATAGTACACGCCTTATATCCTCGGCCGAAACACGCTGCGGTGATAGACAGGCCATCCTTGTTCCTATCTTCACGTTCAACTCGTACAGTGGCGTGACAATGTGGCACCGAGGACCCTATCCCGCGTAGACCGAGGGTGTGGGTGTGAATGGTCAGGCACTTCTCATGCATGTCATACTCATCGTCTGGACCAGGGACCGTCCATCGACCCCTAGTTTGTCATCAAGTGATCCCATACTTGACAGCTAGTGGAGGTGTAATACAGTATGATGCAACAGCCTTTGGGATGGCCCTGATTGTCGGGATTTGCCATACTGTGACGCAGTGAGGCACAAGCGCAGCCGCAGTGTAAAAGTCTTCGGACAAGCGACATAGGCGAGCAGCACATCTTCTCCTCGTGCGTCCACTGAGTCGCTCGTCCTCACCTTTGGCAATCCCTCGCTTTTCGTCGCACCTACCCACCAATCCCTGTCCTCCATTCACCATTCCCGCGCCTCGCACTCCCGTCTGGGGTCCCGGGCGCGTAAGCACACCTGCCAGGGCGCTCACCTTAGCGAGGCGGACCCCCCGCCCTCGCAGCTTACGCCTCACCCGGTAAGTCCAGGCTTCGGGACCAGACCGGAAAGCGCTTCTGCCATCCCCTCACGCTGCCTATCTACCATTCCAGAGTCATATTGCTTGTGTCTACGCTATATGCAACCCATCCCAACTCTCACTGACATGGCGCGACATGTAGCGACGTTCAAAGATCTGAGAAGTACTTTCAAGCTTATTACAATATTTGATGCAGATGAACAAAGTTGTTTTTCTATATCTGGAGAGGAGTCTTGTAACATCACATGGAAGACAATGATTCTGGTTGTTTTGCGAGCTTCGACTGGCTGGGGGCCAGGCCAAGCCCAAAATTACCAAAAACACGTCGACTAAGCCAAAACGAGTGTGGAACCTGAATTCGCTAAACAAAGTGTGGGGGTTTGGCTTGCTAAGCACAAAACCGACTTTGAGATGCTAGCGAGCAGTCTAAAATTACGTGCGCAGGTAATTTAATAAATTGTTCGGGTTTCCTGAGATACGATGACGCAGCAACGAGATGCGAGTGGAATCCAGATAGAGCTTGATCAACGGTAGTGAGGCTCGCCGAACGCCAACAGTGGGGTCGAGAAGGTCAGAGGGAATGAAAATAAGTGAGCGGCGCGCAGCCAGAGATAAAAATTCGGACAATTGGGGTTGTTGAAACATGTGTCACTCGGTAGCATCGACGCGTCGCCGGCGTCTATGAGGTGCTGGCAACTCGTTCGTCACAAGGGTCACACTGCCTCTCCTTTTCTCTCGAATCTGATCTCGCTCGAGGTCAGGCTCCGATGGTTTTCGCTAGCACCCACAGTGCTCGTGAGGTACGTCGGCGAGCGTTTATCATCGTCCCTCTTGCTCTCGGTCAATTGCGTGACATGGACTTGTAACGCACGCCTTCGTTCTGCGCTGAGGGAGTTATCCGTGGTCGTGTATCCGAGCGGTATGCTAGTCCCCGTCAGTGTGCTTGCCGCCCGTTTGGCTAGCCCGACGCGAACAATGACCATGTAAAACGTGATGGAGATGATGGGCGGGACCTGACAACCAGCAGTCACGTTTCAGTGGGATTCTTCCCGTTAGCCAACGAGGCATGATGCCACATGACGACTGACCATATCTAGAATCACGTATTGACCGTTGGTCTGGCTGACGTAGCAAACCAACGCTACGAATACGGAGAGGGAGTAAATCATGCCAGCGTCGAGGATGATATGTAGAATTGGTCGCAATTGGGACTTTCGGTCGCCACGCAGCCCCCTGGCCTTGCGGTCCACATACCAGATGCGGCTAGCCAACAGAGCTGGCATACGGGAGACTAAGTTCAGAATTACTCTTCAACGTCCACTGAAACGTACGTACCGGTCGTGAACAGGTTGGTCGTCAACGCCATTGCCCAAAACGCCGTTATCCATTGCGAGAGTGCCCCACCAAAGATCACGTTCTGCGCTGCTCGCGATGCCACGTACGGACTTGCAATTCCAGTCACTTTGGAAAGGTTGTCAATGGTTGTCGATCACCTCGAAACATAGGTCCCACATACAGGCAAGGGCACTCCAAAATAGCGCAGGCAAAATCATGATACGTTTTGATTGCCATACCGCGTAACAGCGGTAAAGCTGCAACGCGATCATCGGAAGGCGTTCACCTCGACGAAAATAAGACTCACGACAACACCGTCGCCTATTAGCGTCTGCGCAACATACACAAAGGTCTTGGCCACGAACGTCCATTGCGACGGGTCCGCAAAAAATGCACTCGGTCCTCCTTTGTAGGTATCTCGGTACAATATCAAACCTTCCATAACCCTTATGATATGGATCACGAGGTGCTGTATATGCAAGAAATCAATCTCTGCCCGATCCTTATGCAGGAAAACGAAAAGAAACACGCACGGCCGTACTAAGCAGTAACAGTGCGCATGCTACTGAAACCATCTTATGGTTCACGTGTTGAGTGGACCGCTGAAAGTACAGTACCCAGATTGTTCCTACGAACATCAAGAGCGAGAAACCTTATTCCACAAAGGTTTAGTATGTTGTGCCCACGATTCATCCTTGATGGGTCTTACCATACAAGAATGATTCCAGTATCACTGACAGGAGCTCTGCCTTGTCCATAGGTATGCCACCGCTTGCCATATCTGAGAACTTCCACCAACAAGCCAACCAGGCGAACGCGCGAGCACAAGGCAAGAGAAGAAATCAAAGGGGGAAGAGGGGGGGAAAGCGAAGAAACGTGAGGGAAAATGGGGGAGCGCAATACCCCTTCAAGAATATGCCCTCCCTACTTTTGTATCCCGAACGTCCCATGGGACACTGGTCGTATCTGCATCTGGGAAAGCGGCCGATGCTTGCAGCCACAATGACGGCAGCCAACTATTTATTCCATATCAGTTACTATAACACTCCATCTGATAAGCACGATCAAACTCAATCCCGCAATACCTTTATTGATCTTTGCACCACCATCCATTTCGGATTTTCGTATGGTTCAACTCGCAAGACGGAGATCCACTCGGATTCATGATACGCAGCTAGCGCTGGACAATCATGTGTATTGCGTTCTAATTGTGGAGTTGGCACGGCGTATTATGCTCGAAAGCACCTGGATTTCATCAATTTCATGAGCAGCTACACCCTGCAGTGGCAAATCGTCAATGTCTTCACCGTGCCTCGGTTCTATGGCGATTCCTGCGAATGATGGTGACGAAAGCGGATCTTTCCGTTCTGGATGGTCTCGACTCGGCGAGAATATGTTTGCCGTTCCGGAAGAGTCGCTCAACAGAGGCTTTGCCCACGGAAATACGGTGTGAATGTTTTGAGTGATGTGTCAGACGACGTGAGAGCGCTGCTGACGACCATCCCGTCAGCACATGCCAGCAGCGTTGCCGTGAAAGGAAGGAGACACACCGACACCTCTTTGCATATGGTATTGTCCACTCAGATAGACATGATTATTTTGTGAGGCTCAGTTTACCACCACAAGTTAAATCTGATCGATCTGATCGCCGCCACAAAGGAAAATTACATTCACATGGGTGCCCATATAATGGACGTAGCTCGGAAACGTGAGTCCGACACACCACAGGAAGCCGAGGAGAAGATCGTGCATGCTGGCGTGGGATGACAGGACCCATCGATATGTATCCAGTCCCACCCCATCGTTTACGCTAACTTCAACGCAAAGATCGAGGAATTGTTTTCATTGTGCAATGCATCTGTGAGCATGCCTTGGAGTGATCCGTGTCAACTTGCCCACCAATTTAGAGCAATGGCCCAGAGTCATCTAAATGGAGAGGATCAGCATTGCCTCCTCACCTGTACCACAGAACTCACAGATGCCTCCGCGGCGAGCCCACGTTATGTGGGAAGTGATGCGAAGAACCACCTTTGCTCCTATCAATGATCGTCTGAAGCGTGATCATTGAGGAACGTGTCACGGCATTGAGTCGATGAGTGGGCAAATTCATCGAGAATTAAAATAACGGTGTAACCTATGGATGCTGCGCAATCAATGCGCACCTCCGAGTCAAGCCTGGGGCATGAGGGACGGACACATAGATACCGGGACTAAAAGGATAGTTGTGAAACAGTTCGAGTCAGGAGGACTGACACTGGCACTGGACCGCTTCGTTGAACGGGTTTGCTGGCAACTTGGGCCCGGGTCCGTTCGACTGACTCGGAAAACTGGTTATGACGAGGTATCATCACACATGACCAAATATGTACCAACCAACCAGTGTTAAGATCTGAGAACAAGATCTAATAATATTCTCCCTATAAAATGAAAGTTATTTGAGATTTTCAATATGAAGGAGATAGGAATAAATATCAACCCATATGTACAAGTCATATTCTGGCCATTCCGAACCATACATATGAGATTCGAGTTTTATCTCACCATACACTGGCATAACCACAAATAAAGTGATGATTGCACGTAGGATACAATGTATGATTATATATTGCCTGGCAGAATACCTGGTACCACGAATACAGACCGCTATTGGAATGATATATGATGAGAAGGTGTGCTTCAAGCGGGGAATGGGAGGGAATGTGTAGCGGCAATAACTAGACCAAACTGGGGGGAGATGAAAGCGGACAAGCGCCGGGCGAACAAAAAGCGCATGTGCGTGAACAAGCGCAACTGAGCACAAATGGAGGAAAACCGAGACTAGGTGAGAGTATCATGACCCTAACGTTAAACGGAGGGAAAACGAGGCCAGATGAGAGCATAATCCGGGACAACGTGAACGACGTGCAAACAAGGCCAAATGAGAGCATCATGATTCATGACCCATAGAAGGCAAGCAGGAGCAACGGAGAGGGAACAAAAGGTGAACGAGACCACATCAGAGGCCAAACGAGAGCAACTGCAGGCCAAACGAGGGCGAAAACAGTAGCGATTGAGAGTGAATAACGGCGAACCAGAGTGCACAAGGCAAACGAGGACAAGGGCCGGGTAACCTAATGGGAGAAACAGCAAGTGAATGAGAACTAATGGGGTGAGGAGCCGCTGGGAATAGATGTAGGTCGGTGATGGTGCCGCTGCTACTAGGTATGGTGATACCAAGCTCAGTAGCCTGGGTGACAGGCACAAGGGAATCGTTCAAGACACTGTATAGAGAAGTCAATATTATGGAGATATAGGACATCACTTATCATGGATTAGAGCACCGTCGACGACAGTTTGGTATCTTGTTACGCCGATGCTAACAAGTTGATAATTGGTTATACCTGATTACACCCAGTTTTCACTGGGCGCGTCCGTTCCAATATCGGTCTTCGATGCGAGGTACGTCCCATCCTTGTGCATGCGCACCGCTCTATCTCCATCACCCCGTTCCCCGCCGAATCTCACCAAGGTCCTGTCCGATCTCGCAACTCCTAGAAGCGATGGATGAATGCGCATTACGCGGGGTATCAATACATCATTGATGATATTGGGATGTAGTCAGCATGCAAACGGTGCCGTTCGACGTACCCCCCACCCCCCGTTTACCACGGAAAAATACCACATGGGGACCATCCACTCCACGCGAGGATGGCTCGGTGCGCGCTCTGTCGAACAATGGCACAATATTGGACATGCAGACATAGTCGCAGGTAGCATCGCCTTCACCGATCTCAGACGTCCCCCATGCACATGGGAGTATGGCCGGTTAGGGCGCTTCTGCTCTTGACGTAGTCGTTCACTCTAGACTGGCGAGGTTGCTGGTCGGGGTACATCGCTGCCACAGATCGTGTGTGTACACCTGTGAAGCGTCCATGTTCTTGCTGGATGGTGTCGTCCGTTCGGCCTTTTTTGTTCGGAATCATGACGGGTCTATCTGCGGATTGGCATGGGTTACAAGTGTGATGCCGTTCCTCGGACCAAGTCCCTTACCGGTTACCATTTGTCGCTCGGCATGTTCAAGTTGATGTGCTTGAGATACGGGTTTGGGTTTACATAATTATTAATATACTCCCGCCGGGGTCGCGAACGCGGCGGACTTTTTGTCTATGCAACATTGATTGATCCTCCGCAAGAACTCGGACCTTGACTTCTTAGACAGTTAGATTGAAAAGGATCAGGTTTTCGGTTTGAAATCGACAGGGACTAGGGTGTTTTTACGACCAGTGGTGGCGACCCAGTGGAGGGTCCGTGCGCACTTTACGCACTGCAACACGACCGCAAGGGCCAAGGCTTTCTCCACCTCGGTGACAATATAGAATCTGGCAGGCCCCTGCCATGCGGGCAAGTCTGGATCTGAGTTTCTGCGCACAGACCCCTTTTCGCCCATAAAAAATCTCGTCACCCACACTGCATCCACCTCCACCCAATACCCCACCTTTCTTCTGCACCTATTCACAACCGAACCATGGCTGAACCGTCTACAGAAACTAGTGCCCATCCACCTCGTCGATCGAGTCGGATTTCAGCACAAGCACGGCCTGAGGCGCCCGCAAAGAGGACGCGCAAAGGTGCCTCCGCTGCCACCAACGCCGCCAAGTCTACCAAAGCAGGGTCCGCCCGAAAGCGGGCATTGAAAGAGGGCCAAGAAGGGGACCAAGACGTCGACGTAGAGCGAGACCAAGATGCGAAAAAGGTCTGTTTTACGTGGTCAGCGCATTTATCGAGTCTAGGTGTTGATGCCCACTGCTCGCCTTTTTCTCAATTTTGTACTTTTTCTCGGAAAAAATCACTTCATATTTTGAATGTTGATACAATACTTGGATGGGATAGGCAAAGCTGCCTTCTGCGGAGGAGACACTTGAAGCTGGAGAGTCCTCCGCAGTTGCGGAGTCTTCCACCGTCCCAGCGGACGCCCCCAAGAGCATCGATGTCGGAGAAACCCTTCCATCGTTGGTTCTTAAGAATGAAAAGGGTGAAGACGTCGACACGGCATCGCTCGCAGCAGAGACAGGCGTCGTTCTCTTCCTAGTTCCAAAAGCCGATACGCGTGAGTATCTCGTCTATGCGTGAGGGATGTCATTTTGACGTCCCCTGGGCAATGTGATGGCGTCGATGGGCTGACGAGATGGTATCTGAATGCGTAGCCGGTTGTACCACACAAGCGTGCGGCTTCAGAGACGTCTGGCAAGAATTTGAAGCGCTGAATTATGGCGTCTACTGCCTTAGCGCAGATTCTCCCGCCGCTCAAACAAAGTGGCAGACAAAGGCGAGCCAATCCGCATGTATGGCTCATCCTCGGCTCGTTCTGACAGGTTCGTTTTGATACATAGAAACAATTACCGTATCAGCTGCTGTCGGATCCTCAGAGGACGCTTATAAGCGCCCTCGGCGCTGCTGATGGTAACAAGACCAAGCGAAGTCACTTCGTGTTCGAGAAGGGGGGGAAGTTGCTCGATAAGAAGATGCCTGTCAAACCTGCGGACAGGTGTGTCTTCATTCACCTTACCTACCCTGGTCTTCGTCTGCTAAGTTCTTTTGACTATATAGCCCGCGATTAGCACTCGAGCTCATCAAAGAACTCGGAAATTAGGCTTTTGGAAGTTGTGAGCGTGAGATGTTGTTGATGACCATATATTAGTATATATATCGCATGTTCTATCTTGTACTAAGGCTCCTGACATGTTCACATCGAAACTATCCCTGAAGTCGGACCCAGGGCCTCGTGTAAGTCTAAGAATGGAGTAGTGTCCAAAGTCTGTAGGGCTACCTCAGGGGTCATCCTCAGAATTTTGTGTGTCTTTGTTTGTCCCGTACACCAGTCCTCGCCTCCTCATGAGTACTAAGACGAGTCTACAGACCAAGCAAGTTCCAGCAGGTACTAGGCGAAGTATCATGTGTGTGTGTGGAACGGAAGCATCTGAGCTCCAAGCAAAGACTCCGAAACCACAAATTTGTTCCATTGAATGAACTTCAACTTCAAGAGTACAGAAATCATGATCATCACTGTTCGATATCCCGGCGCCCAACACGATGAAGTTTTCCATCCTCGCTGCTCACAACGAACCTTTTGCCCACTTCTGCCTTAATGGAACCTCGCTCAGTTCAAGCGCCGGGACTCATGAGCAGTAAGCATGGATGTGGTCATCGTGGGTTCAAGTTGCTCATTCAGGACTCGCTCTAGGCTTTCCATCTGAACTATGGGTAGTGTGGCGTGATCCATGTTTTCAGGGTTCCGTTGCGTAGGCTGTGTACCTAGAGGCTAGCTGCCACTTGCACGAAAAGAAGACGACGCTGGTGCGATCTGAGCATCTCTCTATCATATCTCGCCCTCTCCGTTGGTAACTCCCACTAGATTTCTTTCTATGCTCTCTTCTTCCCCTTCGTAGTTCGAATCATGGCTGAAGATGATTTTACTCGCTCTACCGCGCAGCTACTGCACAATGCTCGGAAGCGAAGGAGATCAGATGAGCTAGGTTTGAAAAGGTATTCCTCCGAGTCAAGGGCTAGGGACAAAACAGAATGTATCCTGATTACTCGTGAGTTCCCGACCACAAATTTGAGCGTTGGTTGATATCTCGCACAGACATTCGTGTAACGGATGTCATCACCAGGCTGAGGCGTATCCCTGTTGGCTTTTGTTGGGGTAAGAAGTGAAAACGTGTCCAAGCGAACTTCGATCAAGCCAGTGTCGGTTGGCAAGGACGTGGTCGAATGGGACGACGAGATTGTATTGTGAGCCATCACCCCGTTTATGTCCTTGCTATTTGCCTGATGACGTGAAAGGCCCTCCGATCGGTCACCGAGGATATCTTTCACAGTATTTGCATCGTTCGAGTTGGGACAACCAGTGGGCAACGGAGAGGTTCTTTGCAAGTTCGAAGTCACACTCGGCGAGTTGCTTGACCGCAACGGACGACTTGAATGTGAGTAACATCATCTCCCTTCCTCCAGGCACCTCAACACCATCGCGTAGCTATCAGACTTTGCGAAACAAGCGATGGGGAGGTTCTCACTTCACGTTTACATTTCGAAATCGAGATGGAACGGCGATCTTATGGTCAGGACGAACTCTCAGCTGCTTCGGATGTGAGCGGATTGCGTTAGCTCAACATTCATCACATGCTTACGTGTTACCAGCCGCCCGAGTCGGAGGAGGCGCGCCAGCTAGCAGAGTTGACGGATAAGGGATACGGTGCACTTAATCGTTATCGCGAACTTGAGGAGGAACAAGATCTCGACGAATCTATCAAACATTTTGAACATGCTCGGGACTCATGTCCACTTAACCATCCCAGTCGCGACACTGTCCTATTCAACCTGGCCACCGCCAAACTGCTGTACTGCCGGGTGAATGACGCATCCCCTGATCTTGACGTGGCAATCGATTTGTATCGGACTGTCCTTCGTCTCCGCCCGCGTGGCCACCCAGATCAGCCGTTCACGTTACTCAACCTCGGAATAGCTCTTCAAGCTCGCTTTCAAAGGGAAGGTCCCCAAGCAGACGAGGAAGAGGGTAGAGCTTTCCTCTCTCAGGTACTGGATGCTGTGCAGACGGACAGCTATGCGTACCACGCAGCAGTCCTCGCACTCGGCAGCACTGCGAGGCCCGAGTTAATCCACTTGACGAAGGACCCTCGAGGAATGGAGGATGACCCTGACGACGATGACGACGAAGTCGAAAGGCTGGATGCTGCCTTGCAATCGATATTCTTTCCGGATTCCAGCAGCCATGACTTACTTGACCACCTTGGCATCCTTTTTTGTATTCGGCTTGACCGCCTTGAACTCGCCGGTCCCGAAAAGCAAATTTCGATACTGGAGGTCGTAGTGAAATTTACCCCGGACAACCATCCCGACAAGCCTTCATGGCTAAACGACCTCAGCGTCTCATTTTGGACTCGCTACGAGCACTTTGGAGACACCGCTGACCTGGCGAAGTCGATATCAATGAAAGAGGATGCGATACGGCTTATACTGGATGACGATGCAGACAAGCCTGGATGGCTAAGCAATCTCTGCAAGTTGTTGTTGGCTCGCTATGAGCGCTTCGGAAACATCGTGGACCTGGAGAAGTCGATATTGATGGCTGAGGAAGCAGTGAGGCTCACATCTGATGGCGATCCAGACAAGCCTGGATGGCTAAACAACCTCGGCAACACGTTATTGACTCGCTACGAGCGCATCAGAGATGTCGTCGACCTGGAGAAGTCGATATCGACGCACGAGGATGCAGTGCGGCTCACATCTGATGGTCATCCATACAAGCCTGGATGGCTAAACACCCTCGGTAACTCGTTGTTGACTCGGTATGCCCGCTTCGGAGATATCGTCGACCTGGAGAGGTCGATATCAAAGCATGAGGATGCGGTGCGACTGACCACTGATGGTCATCCCGATAAACCCGAATCTCTAAATAGCCTCGGCAACTCGTTGTTGACTCGCTACACGCGCTGCGGGGACATCTCCGACCTGGAGAGATCGATATCAATGAATGAGGAAGCGGTGCGACTCACCACTGATGGTCATCCAGACAAGCCTTCACAGCTAAGCGTCCTCGGCCAGTCGTTACTGGCTCGCTATGAGCGCTTCGGAGACGTCGTCGACCTGGAGAAGTCGATAGCAATGAAAGAGGAAGCTGTTCGACTCACCGCTGATGGCGATTCAAACAAGCCTGTACGACTAAACAACCTCGCTGAGTCGTTGTTGGCCCGCTATAAGCACTTTGGAGACATTATCGACCTGGAAAAGTCGATATCAATGCACGAGGAGGCAGTGCGGCTCACGCCCGATGGTCATCCAGACAAGCCTATACAACTAAACAACCTCGGCAATTCGCTGTCGACTCGCTTTGAGCGCTTCGGAGACGTCGTCGACCTGGGGAAGTCGATATCGATCCACGAGGATGCAGTACGGCTCACGCCTGATGGTCGTCCAGATAAGCCTTTGCAGTTAAACAACCTCGGAAACTCGTTGTTGACTCGCTACGAGCGCTTTGGAGACGTCGAGGACTTGGAGAAATCGATCTTAATGTTGGAGGATGCAGTGCGGCTCACACCTGATGGTGATCCACAGAAGCCTGCACGGCTAAACAACCTCGGCAATTCATTGTCGACTCGCTATGAGTGCTTTGGAGACGTCGTCGACCTGGAGAAGTTGATATCGATGCGCGAGGGTGCAGTGCAGCTCACGCCTGATGGGCATCCAGACAAGCCTTTACAGCTCAACAACCTCGGAAACTCATTGTCGACTCGCTATAAGCGCTTCAGAGACCTCGTCGACCTGGAGAAGTCGATATCGATGCACGAGGATGCGGTGCGGCTCACTTCTGATGGTCATCCATACAAGCCCGGATGGCTAAATGATCTCGGCAACTCGTTGTTGACTCGTTTTGAGCACTTCGCAGATATCGTCGACTTGGAGAAGTCGATATCAAGGCACGAGGATGCAGTGCGACTCACCGCTGATGGTCATCCGGATAAGCCTGGATCCCTAAACAACCTCGGAAACTCGTTGTTGGCTCGCTACCAGCACTTCGCAGACGTCGTCGACTTGGAGAAATCGATATCAACGAATGAAGAAGCAGTGCGACTCACCGCTGATGGTCATCCAGATAAGCCACTATGGCTGAGCACCCTCGCTCGTTCGCTCTTGAAACGCTTCCAACGCTCCAGTGACTTTTCAAGCTCTGATCTTCCCCGAGCTATATCATATTCCTCTCAAGCAGCTTGTTCCTACACAGGTCCATCTGCCAATCGGTTTCGAGCATCCCAACTTTGGATCCAGTGTGTTCGCCTTCTGCGACATGATTCTCAATCTCTTCTGGATGCATACACGGTCGCTGTCCACCTTCTTCCACAATTAGCATGGATCGGATTGCCTCTTCACGATCGTTACCATCAACTTCTCCAAGCTGCAGACATAGCATGTGACGCTGCTGCCTCTGCTCTCAAAGCGAACAGGCCGGAACTGGCTGTCGAGTGGCTTGAGCAAGGTCGCTCCATCGTATGGAGTCAGCTTTTACAACTTCGCACTCCCATCGACGACCTCCGTATCTTACACCCCGAACTTGCTGCTCAGTTTGGGCACATTTCGCAGAAGCTCGAACATGCTACTGCTCGGGACAGAGCTACAGTCAACGAGCTCACGAGCCACTCGAAGATCAAGGACGAATCGTTGGAGGAGCGGGCCCAACAACACCATGCACTTGCTCTCTCGCGAGAGAGGCTCCTTTCAGAAATACGTGCCCTACCTGGCTTTGAGCGGTTCCTACTTCCAAGGACGATTGACCAACTTTCTCCTTTGGCACATTCCGGGCCTATTGTTTTTCTCAATGCTAGCGAATATGGTTGTGATGCACTGGTTGTGATGCCAGGCTCGGAACGTGTCGTCCACGTCCCACTTTCGAACACCAATCACGATCAAGTTGCAGGCATGCAGCTACGGCTGGGCAAGCTGCTCACACTTAATGACCGCGTCATCCTACGCGACGTGTCAGACAGAGGTGCAAGGGTTCAAGGTATGAATCCTGAGGAAGTGTTCGGATCCATTTTACCGTACCTATGGGACAAAGTCGTTGGCCCAATTCTTGAAGTACTCGCTTTCCCGGTATGTGAACCCCAAATTGATGGCATTTTTTATGTTGATTGTTGGACGAACCACAGACGTCGGGCCCTAAAGTCGCTCGCGTCTTCTGGTGCGCAACCGGACCATTCTCATTTCTTCCGATCCATGCAGCAGGTCATTACGGTACGACCAATCCGGCGGGCCCAAAACTTTCAGACTTTGTTATTTCTTCCTACATCCCTACGATGAGTGCGCTTGAGCTTCCACCTCAGCAAGACTCACAGGCAACGTCAAGTTACGTTTGCCTGCTCGCTGTCCGTCAGCCGAGCACCGACGGGCAAGTTCGCCTCGTCGGCGTGCAAAAGGAAATGGAAGTCGTCAGGAGAATAGCATCTTCGTCGCCGTCCGTAGGGTTCCAGGAGGTGGATGGGACTGTCGAAGACGTCTTGGCAAAGATGAAGGCGTCGCATTGGGTCCATTTCGCATGTCACGGCATGCAAGACCGCTCGAATCCCTTGGACAGTGGCCTCTTACTCGCTCACGGCAGACGTTTGAAGGTTTCCGATATCGTTGGATTGTCGCGTCCTCGCGAGGGTCTCGCCTTCCTCTCCGCATGCCAAACTGCAACGGGAGACGAGAAACTCACCGAAGAATCTATCCATATCGCGGCGGGAATGCTTCTTGCGGGGTACAGGGGCGTCATCGCAACGATGTGGTCGATCATGGATAACGATGCACCGAGGGTCGCGGAGGACGTTTACAAAAGCCTCTTTCGTGACGGCAAGGTTCCAGACAGTAGGGAGGCTGCAGAAGCGTTGCACCACGCGATCGAGCGGCTTCGCGACTCTGGTGCACCGTTCTTGTCTTGGGTTCCTTTTATTCACGTTGGTTTATGAAGCATCGTACTCAGGGATAAGCCCGAAACTGTAGGCCATTCAAGCTTCAAAGCTTCAAGGACTCGGACGAAAGCCTTTCATTGCTACTTCATGAATCTAGTCATCAGTTAGTCGCATTCATGTGCCAGTGGAGTCATTAATGATCTATCTTCGTTTGCTGTGCGACGATGATCGTGGATCGATATCCGATTCATATCCTTGCGGTCCTGCTTATATGCGCATCTCGATACTCATACATACATGTAATTATACAAGTCTCACGTCCTTGACCTTTTACCGCCTGGTACCGAGGTTGACGTGTACCGCCTTTACGTTGGTGTAGTTCTCCAATGCATACTCGCTAAGCTCTCTCCCTATGCCCGACTGCTTGTATCCACCGAAAGGCATCTGAATTTCAGCCTGGTTGGAGCAATTGACCTGTCATCGTGCAGGTGTGCGTCAGTAGCGTTCGAGCAAAGGACGAGGCGGAGGTGAGATGTGACTTGGGGAAGGAATGTACGAGGAGAGGTTCACGTACCCACATGTTGCCCGCTTCTAGGGCATGCGCAACGCGGAACGCTCTGTCGATGTCTCTCGTGAATACTGAGGCTGCAAGACCGTACGTCGTGTTGTTGGCTTCCTCAATCACCTCTGTACAAGTATCGTCAGTGGTTTAGCGCCATGACATGTGACACGGGGGAATAGGCATAACAGGGTGCATACGTACCCTCTTCGGTCTTAAACTTGAGGATGCACGCGACGGGTCCAAAGATCTCCTCCCGGACGATCTTCATGTGTGGTTGACACTCGGTGAAGATGGTCGGCTGGATGAAGTACCCTTCGTTCCCAATTTGGTTCCCACCTATGTGCACTGTTGCACCCTCAACTTTGCCGGATTCGATGTAGCCCATGATGCGCTGGTTCCGAGTCGAACAAATTAATGGGAACGACTCGATACCGAGGGAACGGAAGGACGTACATCAAATTGCGTCTTGGACACTTGTGGCCCTTGGTAGGTTTCCTCCTCGAATGGGTCGCCAACTTTAATTGCAAGCGCTTGCTCTGTGAACTGTTTGAGGAACTCGTCGTAAATACGCTCTTGCACGAATATCCGCGACCCCGCAGAGCAGTTCTGCCCGTGGTTAGCGCTACAAAACAAGGCGTCAAATTCCGGCCATGAAACCGGTGAGGGGATGGTTACGCACTAGATCCCGTGAATAGCCCACTTGACGGCCTGTTCCAGATCGGCATCGTCAAAGATGATGTTGGGACTCTTTCCACCGAGTTCCAACGTGACGGGCTTGAGGTTGCTTTTGGCAGCGGCTTCCATGATCTTGCGACCCG
>QGOI01002251.1:0-22310 GCA_003313885.1 Boletus sp. MG55 | reverse complement strand
AGTGTAGCCAAGTGGTTACGGCGTCACGTTTAGGTCCACCCTCAATCCGTGATGGGTTTCCCGCGCGAGTTCGAATCTCGTCACTGTCATTTCTTTTTCCACCCATTGTCCTCCCTATGCGGATCTCCACACACCCATCCTATAAGTTATAATGCCCGACTCGACCACCTCGAGCTCAGAGAGTTCCGTGGGCACCAGCTCGACGCCCCCATCCCCAATGAAGCCCCGACGTCGTCCCGTCCCGCTACGCCTAGACAGCGTCGGTCTCGACCCCGCCATCCTCGTCGGAAAGGTTCTGACCAAAATACACCGCTCGTCGAGACACCCGAGCATGCAACTCCACTTTGCAGATGATACCACCTACCAGATCCTCGTGGACGGTTACGACCCAGTACATCGGTGAGCCCGCTGAGTTGCTGCCACAGGTCCGTGTCGAGTTATTGATCCAATGCAGCGGTCTTCCCAAAGAGCTCGAAATGGATCCCACTCTAGCGTCCCTCCTGGACGCAGCTGATGGTCAACTCGATGTTGGCTCCACCATCGAAGACTGTGTGCTCATCACCTTGACCGACAAGGCATTCGAGGCAAAACAGAGAGAGCAGCGGTGGGATCAAAACCACATTGGCGTGGCATTCAAGCTTCGTGAAAATCGATCCTGGCATTGCGTATGGGCCACCCTCACCGACCATGAAAAAGGTCGATGCGTTTTCCGCAGTTACGACGACGTGTATCTTGACCAGCTACAGCGTTCCCCTCGCAAACGCCGCTCCCGCGCCCCCTCCTCCCCGATGAAATCACGTTGAATTAATTCCTATGGTGTAGCATCAGACGGTGTATACTTACCATGCCAACTTTCCGGACCTGTACCAGTACTAACATCTGTTGTGACTGTTTTATTTGTGCTTCGTTTTCCTCGTCGCATTGTTTTGATTAGCACGCCAACTTGTTGGTCTTCCAATACAGTAACCATCATCGCACGCCGTATCTCGTCCACTGCTTATGATCAATGCTGTACTCTAATCGTCCGAGGCCTTTGGCGTGCAAACCGCCGCGGCTCCAGTGCGGTAAGCACAATCAAGTAACATTTTGACCCTTCACACCACACAGTACGTGAATCAGACCTCAGGGCTCAAGCAGCATGGCTTTGACAGAGGACTGTACACACCGAAATCCCCGTACTCGTTATATGACCCTGTCAGAAACGTACACCTTTGTGACGCTTTCCAGAAATCCGAAACATCTCCGCGGCGAGTCTCAGTCATTCTCAAATGTTTACAGACGTGTGATATTTTCCCCCTACGTAAGACTTTGGCCAGAACCACGAACATGCCGGTACTACACATTTGCGTGTCTTTTTGTACATACTGCGCTGATTGCTTGATCAATCTTTGTTATCATGTGCCTTCGTCGCGTCATTCAGTGACCAAGACGCTGGTGTCCCTGGACCCGGCTTCCGGATGTGCTGTGGCAAGTGTTGATGTCGAACATCGTCGTCTCTTTGAATCTTTCGTTGTCAAGATGGCGGCGAACGCTGGGTCCGATTTGGGCTGTGATGCTGTTGTGAGCGCCGGCTGGATGGCTTGCTAGTGACTTGATTCCTTTGAATCGTGACCAACATCCCTTGGCACGGCTGCCCGTGCGGTGTGCATCTTTCGAGCTCGATAATCCTGCTGTCGTTCAGCCTGATCGTGTCTGGCAAGTCGACGTCGCATCTACCGACGGGCCCCCGGGTGCGTCACCGATCGATATCGAGTATCTCCTCCCTGGTTGCATCATGTCCTCCATGTGTTTCTCAGTCGATGTGTGCTTTCGAATTTCGTTGGGAAACATGCAGTGAACGTCGACGGTGTACACCACATCACTATTCCCGTTCCCCAAAGTTGTGTGTAAGTTGACAATGCGTGAACGAGTAATCGCATGCCTGTTGGCCCTTCTATACTGTCGTAGGCAGCATTGTATGCCACGGACACGGCGAAGGTTCAGTTATCTGGTGAAGCTTGGGTAAGATCGATGGATACCGCGCGATCACTTCTGCTCCCTCCCACGTGTGGCTCCACCCCTAATAGGGGAAAATTGAATACGAATGTCGGCGAAACCGGCGCGCTGGCGGGGGGGTACATAAAACGTTCGAAAGAACCTTGCTTACCCTGAATGACTGGATTCGGACTGCACAAGTGAACTTCCCTGATCAGAAATTCGGTAGTAGGCTCCCATTCGTGAATGCTTTTGAAGAAATACGTAGCGGCGACAGGCCCGCAAAACCGTAACCATGTGAAATACGACGGACCGAGCGGATCGCCCCGTGGAAAAGTAATGACCGCCCTGACGAAACTTGCGACTTGCGGGGCGAGAAGCAAGGAAACGAATACTATGCCTGAGGCTTCCCCGCAGCGTACGCCACATTTCGTGCGCGCAGCAGTAGTATTACAAGTTCGGTTTGTCAGCGAATGCCAATTAATGATTGCCGGCCAAGGCCAACGAAGAATGGACGCAGAGGGTGTTAGTCACTTGCTTGATGCTGTTCGCTATCCGCCAGACTGCATCGTGATACAAGTCGGATGTATCCGTTCGAGTCCCCGACTTTTCGCGCGGCCGTCTCGGATCTGACAACGAATCCACGTCAGCAAATCGGTAGCCAAGCATTCGTGAGGCATCGATGTACCGAAAATTCCCCTTCTTACTGCAACAGAATACGTGAACAAGACCTGAACTAACTCGATTGAGTGATCATGATGACAAGACATGATAAATCACTCCATTCAACATGCCATCTTTCTATTGGTTTCCGTACGCTTGGTGTTCAGAGAACTTAAAGAGACTTAGTGTAGTTGGCAAAATGTCATGGGACCAAATGTAGAGATCGTGAGGGCTGTGGCTTCCGAGAGTGTGCCACAAAGCGGACGAAGCATCAGCAGACTGCCCGAGACTATGAAAAGAAGCTTACACCGTACGAGCGGTGTCACAGGCCGGCCCAATTCTCCGAGGTACGACGAAGGAACATGAAGCTGATTTCCCGTGATTGGACATTCTGGCCAGCAAGGCGGTGTGTGAGTTGTACCAGAGCCATATGATATCAACCAGGTACATCAAACAAATCGGTGAGAGGTTTCCTATTAAGGATGTGAGTCCAGCTTTCCGGTAAGTCATTTAGAGTCCTGGCTGTCACATGCGGAGAAAAGGCTGCAAAAGGATGAAATTCGTAACTCAAAACATTTCGTACATACCTCAAGCCAAAGAGGAAGGTGGGCGCTGCAGACGCAAGTCGCTTACTGATAGTTTCGGTAAACAAGAACTGGTGTTTAAGTCTGACCGACAACCTGTACTAGCTCAGACAACTCTGGGTCCATCAAAGAAGAGCGTGGTACACACGAGCAGCACGAGGGATAAAGGATGCGCCTTGACGACGAGATAAATATGGCGTTCGTTATCATAACATCGGACGAATAAAGCCAATAGGGGGAACTTACGTGGGTGCCACCTCGATTTAGGGATCATTAAAGAGGAATTATTGGTGCTGTCAAACCCTGATGAACGTAGTGTAGGGAATCTCCCGAGAGCCCCACCTGACTCAGTTGGACCCTGTGAAGTTGCGTCAGCCCCATTCATCCTTAGAAAGGACGATAAGAAATAATTCAACGGTGACCACAAAGGTATGTATATGTACGTTTTCCCAAGCAAGGTTGAACATTGAACGTTGAAGCTTGAAGTTCGGCTCGTCGTGTTGTCAATTTACCCCCTTTCTTGGACATAGTGGAACATTCCCACGGACAGTTTGTTTGTCCACTGTTGGCCACACAGCCTACTCAGACATCGCGCTCTGCAGTGGACGCATCATGGCAAGCTCAGAGTCCCCTGTACCTGCAGCACGCGTGTCATTCGCGTCGTTAACCCATCAAAACATAGGGACGGTCCGCAAGCTCAATTCAGTCCTGTTTCCCGTCAAATATAGCGACAAGTACTATCAGGACATCTTGCAGCCCGATGTCGAAGCCTTTTGCCAGCTCGGTCCGTCTATTCGATAAGATGGCCGTTGTGGATCACTTTCTCACATGATAAGGAACGTCAGTTTACTACAACGATGTTCCCATCGGAAATATTTGCTGTAGGCTCGAGAACAAGGAGCTGTACTTGACTACCTTGGGCATCCTCGCCGTAAGTAGTCATTTCGACCTATATAGATCAGATGAGCTGATGCTTGCCCCAAAAAGCCTTACCGATGCCGAAAGTTGGGCTCGCAAGCCCTGCAGCTCATCATTAAGGCTGCATCTCTCCATAACAAACCCAAAATCAAGCGCATATCCCTCCACGTACAGGTCTCCAATGGGGATGCCAAGAGGTTCTATGAGAGCCATGGTTTCAGCGAAGCTGGTATCTACAAGAATTACTACAAAAAGATCACACCCCAAGATGCTTGGATACTGGAGAAAATCATCGAACACGAACCAGAACAATAGTTATGCACTCAACACGTTATGTTACATGAGCAAACACAAAGCATCCCCCTCTTCGTATGTGACAGACTTCGAATCTGGAAAATGCCCATAATTTACAGTACGTATGCAAGGGTGACGTAGTTCCTGTCCATCACTGAGAGTCCTCGGCGATCAGGACGAGATTAATATGATACTAATGGAATAGCGGTTCATACTGTCAAGGTGGCGGGCCATCAATCACACACGAATGACATGTTTGAGAGAACCGACCTCATTAAACCGCTTACGATAACTGGTCGTCAAGATACCTCCTCTTCGTGCCCGCAGTGCTTCACCAACTGGAAGATGGTAAACAATACATTCATTCGATGACGAAAATGGACATGCCTGGTGCCGCTTCAGTGCATCCTTTCGCGTGAATGTCTTTCCACATCCCCCATTGCACAAGAACGGTTTCTCCCCCGAATGCGTTTCTCTGTGACGCTTCAAATCGTGCTGTCTGTTGAATGACAATGCACATAGGTCACATGAAAATGGCCGCGAAGGCGATGCTGGATATTGTGGTTGCTGATACGGAGAGTCACCACGGCCATAATATGGAGAGGTATGGTGAATGTTGTTGGGTTGCTGGTGTGGCGCGGGATATTGCTGCGCTGTGTAGTGAGGTACGGCACTTGGTGCCTGATGAGCGTGGTTTGGAGGTGGGTAACTTTGCCGCGGTTGATGGTATGCATCCGGTGTTACCATATATTGGCTTGACACCGATGGTGGGAAACCTCCAGCGTAGTCGTCTACTCCATATTGGACGGACGGATGCATGTGTGCAGCACCCTGCATCGTCGAATAGGAGCTGGCTGGCACCCCTTGGTAGGCATTTGACGGTGCGGGATAGCGAGGGGGATGTTGGGTACTGGGTGTCCATTGACTCCCTCGGTCAAGCTCGTTAGCGGGAAAAGAGTACCCGCGTCGATCGGTCATGGTGAATGTGGGGGGACTGGAGAGTTCTGCCACAAAGAGCTAAAGCCCTTGGGTTCATAAGCATTTTCGGGGCCGCTGGAGCTTCATATAAATGGTACACTGAGCAAGCAATTTGCCGGCGCCGCGACAGGGTGAGTGCGGCAGGAGCAACATAACTGGTCGTAACTGGTTGAGCGAGATCTTGTCTGCGGCTGCCCGATCGGAGTGTTACTTCCAATGTGCCTGATACCGGACCTGATCTTGGGCGTTTAGCATCGGATGCGTTGAATATGTAAGGTGACCCTGACGAGTATAATTTTTGCACTGAACCGTCTAACCAAAATCAGATAGAGTGAGGAGTTTACTCTCTCATCGCTGGTGCTCTCTGGTAACTTTTCATCGACTCATCATCAAACCGGAATCAATCCTAGTATGGCTGGATTCTTCTCAGCGGGTTGGGTGCACCATCGTGGCAATGCTAGTCAAGTCGGTCCTGCTGACCTCCGGTGCGATCTGACTATTGGTACCGTCCCCGAATTCCATATGGGATACTTAGCTGACCCGAGTCTGGATGCTTTGGTCGCCCCGCTGATCCGTGTGGTACAACTAACTAGGGTTGTCCAGCATAGCCCAGCTCCGGTATGATCGAACGTTTAAGTTTTTTTCCCACAAGTTCATTCGGATCGTGCCAGCCCGCAGCTGCCTAGGCTCACCTCGAGGCAGGACATTGCGCGCGTCATGCCTGTTTCGGTGTGGGCCTTGCCTCCTGAGCGCATCGCGGATCTTGCAGGCACGACGCATAATAGCACGCACAGAGGAATAGGTTACTGTCTTCAAATGCTCCTCATGGGGTTGCCTGTGATTGCGGGACCAAAACTACCCCGACGATCGAGCGACGCCGCCGGATCCAGTGACAAGGTTATGGAGACCATGAGACAGGCTCAGTCGTGGCGTAGCACGATTGATCAGCGCAGCTGTCAGCAATGGGCAACGTTTCCCGGCATGTCCCCGAATGTGTTTTATAATGTACCTTTCTGTCACAGCCTTCTTTGCAACATGCATCGCTGTCGCATTGCTCACAGGAAAGCCTGGAAATGAGTCGATTCCCAGTTCTGAGTCTCAGTCCCAAAAAGGACGTGTCAGTTGATCGACGCAATGACGTATGTCTGATATGGCCAGCTCCTTCCCTCCGCTCTATTCGCTGTGCTTGGCTTTCATGTCGAAACGTACCCCACCCACGCCATCAACCTTGAGTAGGAAAAAAACCAAACTCGCATCAGATCAAGCCCTCCTGGACACTTATTTCGGTGCTGCCGGTTCCACCGAAGGTAGGACAACAGCATCGTCACGGCAGATTCCCAGGGATGTATCTTCGGGTATCGTTTCTGAGGAGCCGTTTGCCTCTCTTGAGACAATGAACACGGCCAGACCGTGTCATAAATTATGGCAGGACGGACATGGGACGCAGGAAGACCCTATCCAGCTTGATTCAGGAGATGACCATAATGCACAAGGTTCGATGGGAGCATCATTACGGCCATCGCCTCAGGATCGGGTTGCATCCCCCCCTGATGTTCGCGAGAACCGTACGGCATCCCTGCCAACAACGCGTCGGACTGATTTGGGTCTTGCTCTCCCTCCAAGGCGGCCAGATCTTGATTACAGTCCAGTTGCAGTCGATCCACTGGTCTATCCCATCCAAAATTCACCTTGGCCGGATGGTTCTCCTGCACCATACTCTTTCCTCGTCCATACCCTCGTCGTCTTAGCAGGCACTCGCTCTCGCATCACCATCCTCGATGCGCTGGCCAATACTCTGAGGTGTCTCATATTATATCATCCTGCGTCCTTGTTGCCGGCACTCTACCTCTTGTCCAATTCACTCTCTCCCGCTTATTCTCCACTCGAACTTGGTATTGGCGCCTCTGTCATCTCGAGGGCCATCCAACATGTATCCGGTCTCACAGCTGTGGCTCTCCGGAAGCTATATAACTCTTCAGGCGACCCTGGAGATGTTGCGTTCGAGGCCAAATCCAACATCCGTACACTTGTGGCCCACCCGCCTTTACTTATCGAGACAGTATATCAATCGCTGTTGAAAATTGCCCAAATCAAAGGTCAAGGAGCAGCAAGGCAAAAGCAATCCATTGTGGAGCGACTGCTTGTCGCTGCAAGGGGAGAAGAGACAAGGTTCCTGGTCCGCACGCTGTCGCAGAACCTGCGTGTGGGCGCTGTCCGAACGTCCATATTGACAGCGCTTGCCAGAGCTTTAGTTTTGTCTCCGCCTACAAACCCGAGCGTGCCTATCCCAGGCGATTCGTCACTGCATGTGACACCACAGTTTCTCGCATCCATCAAGCCACCTCCGTCGGGCAAGCAAAAGAAAGGCATTGATCCCCAACGTAACGAGCTTCTGCTGAAGTTTGCAAACGCCGAAGCGCTCGTCAAGCGGGTGTATGTCCAACATCCCAACTATGATCACATTGTCGCTGGAGCCATTGCCGGTGGACTCGATGGACTGCCTGTACGGGTCCCACTCACCATTGGTGAGACTGCTAGCCCCCGACTCAAAACGCTTTTGGTAACCTCTTCATTCAGGTATCCCTCTCCATCCCACACTGGGGTCTCCAACTCGATCACTTGACGAGATATATGATCGGTTGAATGAAATGCCGTTCACAGCGGAGTTCAAGTATGATGGTCAACGTGCCCAGATCCATGCTTCAAAAGCAACTAATGGCTGTCCAGCTGTCCATATTTTCTCTCGGCATCTAGAAAACATGACTGAGAAAGTAAAATTCCAGTAACCTCGCGGTTGCAGATTGCTAATATCATGTTCCGGTCACAGTATCCTGATGTGGTTTCGTTAGTCAGGTGCATGTTTGCAAGGGCGTCTAACTTAGAGTCTTTTATTATCGATGCGGAGATCGTTGCCATAGATCCGGACCACGGCGGCCCCAGATCTTTCCAAGAGCTTTCGAATAGAGCAAGGAAGGATGTAAATATCCGAGACATCAAAGTCCCAGTTTGTGTATTCGCCTTTGACTTGATGTATCTTGATGGCGAGGTAAGATTCGTTTCATATCTGTCTTTGCGATGTTTGATTTTATGTTATTTGACTTCCCCACAAGGTTTTATTGGAACGATCGTTCCGGGAGCGAAGGGTTCTGCTGAGAACTAGGTTCCCGGCCCTGACACCAGAGGGGTCAGGCACAGCCCAATTCGATCATGTCAACAGCTGCGAAAGTGAGCAAGGACGGGAACGTATCGAGGAATTTTGGCAAAATGCCGTGGAAAGTCGCTGTGAAGGCCTCATGATCAAAGTTTGTTTCAAATGGGTCACCGTTTCGGCGCATTCTCATCCTTGCTCAGCTTCTGGACAACGTCGAAAGCTTGGAAACTGCCACGCACCACAAGGTCAAGACTAGAAAGCGACCGTTGCCAGCTACATATGAGCCTGGTAAGTAAATGTTTCACATGTCCTTGAAGCACTAACCTGTCAGATCGTACGATGACTCGTTAGATAAGCGAACCTCCGCATGGCTGAAGCTCAAGAAAGATTACGTGGACGGTCTTGGAGATACGCTTGACTTGGTCCCTGTCGGAGCGTGGCACGGAAATGGGCGAAAAGCTGGGTGGTGGAGCCCCGTCCTGCTCGCAGTCTGGGACCCCACAAAGGAAAGGTTGATTGCTGTTTGCAAATGCATGTCCGGTAAGGTTTTATCGTGCTATAGCTTACACATTTGGGGTAATGGATTATACAGGATTTTCCGACGCATTTTACAAGGTATGACCAATTCCCCTTGCTACGGCCAATGGATGGGTGATAAGCTCATCCTATATACAGGAGTTCACTTCGCGGTACTCCGAGAGCTCCGACAATTGCTCCAATCACCCTTTAGGAGACTGCGAGATCGGAGGTCAGTGCTATCCTTGCTAGGCGTTAAACTGTTGAGCCTAATAAAATATGTGGTTCCCGAATGCAGGCTTCAAACCTGATGTTTATTTTAGCCCTCAAGAAGTCTGGGAGATCCGAGGCGCGAAGTGAGCATATCAGAATTTTCGCACCTTGTTCTGCTAACAGTTGTGGATCGCGACGATCAAGCATCACGCTTAGCCCCGTTTCCTTGGCTGCATTGGGTGAAGTATCTTCCGTGAGAGGTCTGAGCCTGCGGTTCCCGCGATTCGTTCGTGTCAGGGAGGATAAACGTCCAGAGCATGCCACCACTTCCCAATTTCTCGCACAGATGTACCGTGACCAGGAAAGCAGAGGTAAAGGCACCACCGGCGCCGACGATGAGGATCTCATGGACATGGATGTCGGAGTAGAGGCACAGATCGAAGATGAGTCAGACGGTTGATCTCAGGCTGTTGTTGTATCTTCAGAATTCATCTCACACTTCGAGCTCCAATCCGAGAATGCTATTCATGACATGTGCCAACTATGTTGCAAAGTGGTGTGCCTGATGCTCAGAAGCATCACGATGAATATCTAACACTCGTATCGTAAACTATGTCCCTAACCCATTGGCCAAAAGCTGGTGATAACCGTGAGAGCTGTATGGTACGTGCTATCACGAGGAAATGCAGCATCGATAACGTGCTTCAACCAGCCATTTGATAGTGCATCCTGCCAGTTACTGTCTCTCTCCCCGGGAGGCAATAATCCCTGAAGGTGAGCGTACGACATGAGAAGGGCATACTTGATGGTAAGTACCGGTGGTGCCGAAGCCGATTGTGGGGAATTGTGGTCGTTGGAGAGCAGTTGAAAAATATCCGAGCACGTCGCGGGCACAGGCCGCGGTGGAAGGCTGGATCCTGCCCGACCAACGTCGGTGTCCGTAGCAGATGATATGGTTTCCGAGTGACGCTGCGATCCACGTCTAGCGAGAGGCCTAGGTCGCGGTTTGGTCCCCCCAGTGATAGACGGCGCAGATGACAGAAATTTTTGGCATACGATAATTTTAAAAGTGAGAACCGGGACTGTCTTTGGCAAGCTCTCCATCAAGTTCTGGACGATTTGGGAAGAAGTATATAAGCGTGTCGTCAGCGTTGTCGCAAACATGACACCATCGAAAGATTCCGAGAGATTGAGGTTGATGAGCTGCGGGAGACCTCAGTTTGTGGACTGAATCCATCCAAGATGTTGCGATGACGCACAAGTGTCAACAGTCGAGTGGCTATCTCTCGACGCTCGCCATCTTCCTGCCCGACAGAGTGAAAGACAATATCAAGTGGAGTACCTGCATCCCATCGTGGGCCAGTACCTCCCCTCGGGGGAGGTATCTGTGATAAGAGAAGTAGCGAGAACTTTTCTACATCGACATGGCGGTTATCTCCGACGTTGCCAGGTACTTGGACCTTACCTCCAGATTTCTGGGAATTGAGCAACTCGTCCTTCTCGAACAAGGATATCAGCCACTGAAGGATTGGCCACGCATGTTCAGCGACCACTGTCGGTGTGCCACGGCCTTGGTCGAGGTCAGCGTCACGGTCTTCGACACCATAGGTGCCTCTGCCACGTTTCTTCCTCGTATCCTGAGGCAGGAGCTTTTTACGCTGTATGCACCCTTCCTTTAGGATGGCCCAGCAATTTTTACAATCCTTGATACACAGGGACTCTCGAGCGATGAGTGAGTCCTCGTCATGGCCGTTATCGCTCGACCCTGGCGGAATATCATTGTCAGCTGGATTATCCAATGGATATCTCGGCAGTGCTCTAAATAAAGAGCCGGGTGAATTCGTGGCAAGAAACGAGAACAAGACACGCTGAGCAGCCTCAGATTCGACCACTGAAGGAGAATATGATGCCTTGGAAAGTGTGGGTTTGTGTTTCGTGGGAGAACCCTTGACAGGAGACGGTGGGATCTGTTCCTGTTGGTTTATTTGGTCGCCGGTAGCTGGGGATGGAGGGAAGAGAGCTATGTAAAGGAGTTGGCGGACATGGTCACTGTCAAATGCGATGAGATCGAGACCTAGAATAGCATTCAGGGAGACTTACGCCGGTGGTTTGAAAGACGAAGAACGTAACTGGTCTAGGACCGCTATGCCGGATTCATATTGGCCCTCCTCAAAACATGTGTCGACCAGTCCGCGCTGGTTTCTGGTCATTTCCCGTTCTCTGATCGAGGCAGCCATCTTGATGGCTAAGGAGGAAAGGACGCGAGGCGCGTCGTCCTGTAGTGGAACGCGGTGCACGTGACATCGAGTTAGTCGATGTAGCGGCAGAGACTCGACTGCTCTAACCGTGACACTCATTAATCAGGTCGAGTGACCAGGCACTCTGTTTGCCCTTCTACTTCCAGATCAGCCCCATTGATCTTAGCCAGTGAGTCAGTGCTGGCCGGTGCTGGCCTTGGGGCGCAACAGTCGGGGAAATGAACGGCCGATTACGCAGCAGTCGGACTATAGGCAGAGTTATGTCACGGTCAATGTTGACCCTGGGATCCAGAAATATTCGTCTAGAATAACTCATGTACTTCGTGTCGCGAGCAGTAAGTACCGTGTACAATGCAGCCAAACCCGATATGCGAGGTTCTCGGAGATAGATATCTCATTTCGGCCTGCCTAGTATGCGGTATTTCGGGGCCAAAGCTGTTCCTCAAGCGATCATCGTCATTTTTATGTGTCAGAACTTTTGGCGCCACTGCCTCGTTGGCATCGCGGATAGGACACACCTTGATGCACTGGACACCTCTCACCGCTTGTCGTGTCAAGTGCTAGGTTGCTGACAAATGCAAGCTCACGGAACCATTTGAATTCCATTCAAGGACCATCGTCGCCACCACCGGAACTGCCAGCACCAGTGCTAGCACACGCAGTCGTACTAGGTTAGTTTGTTCCTTGTTACCGCCAGTTTCGATGCTGCGTATTGATGCACGGTCGATTCAGTGCGTTTCTTGCCGGTTGAATGTTTCTTCCTCGCCCAACAGGTCTAGTCCGTCATTTGCCAGGGCAATTTCACCGGACCATGGCCACGGCCACAAGTGAATCTCGATCTCGAGGGCCAGTTGAGACCGCCATACACGACAAGGTGAGGAGGGTATACCGATCAGCACACCGAGAACGGCCTCCAAGCCATTTCTTAGCTAACGGCTCTCCTTCGGCCTTCATGGCTCACCATCACAAACGAATCCCACCTCCACCGCCATCATGCTGCCATGAGGGCCCAAGCTGGAGGTAACGGTGAAACGCGTCAGTCTGTCATTCTAGATGTCGGCAAATAGTCCTCACGTGCTGCCACTGGTGGGCGTATAGATTTCGCAGTGCAGATCATCTCAGAAGAGTTCAAGGGAAAGGTATAAATACCTTTCCCATTTCCAACACTTGTGATTCATCTAGTTGCTCAGACGACTTTGCAACGGCACCGAGTAGTTTACTCAGCGTTGTCAGACGAACTCGCCCAAGGGCTCCATGCGCTCTCCTTGAAGACAACGACGCCAGAGGAGGCACAGCGGTTGCCTGCTGGACACGCTGAGTGATATAGTGAAATATGTGGCCTCTTGGGTGCTTAGGCTCGTCAATCATGAGAGCCCTGTTTTAATTAATACACCATCAACCACAAATTCTCCTTGCGGCCGTACCCTTGCCACCAATTACAATATGCGATTTTCCAGTGTTTGAGCAGTAGTTGGGATTCAAATAGGTTCCGCTGGCGATGCAAATCCGCAGCCATGAGAAACGTAACCTATTTGGTAGCCTGCAAAGTTGGGTTCGGAAGACGTCGTCTTGGTGCCGCCGGAAGTTGGATGATCCGCTACGGCCAAAATCCGGGCCTCTGTTACCGCCATATACTTGCACCGCCTGTCTTCCTCGCGCACTTTCGGTATCAAGTTTTCATTTCTTTGCGTGACCAGCTCCCTGTTAATGTGTGGTAGGCCCGCTACCCCGCGAGTATCCTCGTTCACCATTGTGGAATCGAGGATCAGCGTCGGCTCGTGCACAGCAAACAAGTCTCGGCGACGATCAAGAGCGGTTGCTGTTAGCACGGACTCCGAAGATATCTTGGTAACGGTGTCCATAACTTTCCACTTCAACTTTCCCGCAGTGCGGCAGTGAAGGCTGGACACTCTTTCATTACCACTTCAATTCTCTGCGACCCGACAATCACGATTAGCATGCAAATGGCCATGTTCCCATATATAAGCCAGGGAGCTGCTTGCGGCATGTTACCCTCCTCCAAGCTTTCTTGTATTCCACTGTCTGACCGGAAAATGTATCGAGAAGCAGCACGGCCGACACTCCCTCCCGTCCGAGATTTGTTCCGAGGCAAGCCAGAATTCCTTGCATGGCATGTAAATCTGACGCTCCCGTAGATGAATTATCCCGTTCACCCCGACCCCCAATGAACCTAACTCCTCCGTGGATCGTCCCCGGCCATTCCGTTGACCAGAACTTTGACCGATCGTTTTCTCGAGCTGAGCGGCGTCCAGACCCTCAGCTGGATGGACCCGGCGTTCAGGTGCACCCATTTACTTGTTCTGAGTTAACGACTAACATTATTTGCAGCGTTCTCCCTATTATTCACCTCCCACACACCAACGCTATGATGGGCGTACTGCATCTCGTTCCTCCCCTCCTGATAATTTATCATCATCTATGACTCAATATCATTCGCAACCACCCCGTCAGTACCACGCTCGTTCTACTTCCCAGGCGGATCAACCAGCCGCGTCCCACGATCAGAGTACCCGAGCAGGATCTCATCCGTATTCAAATTTGGCCACACAGACGTACAATTATTCCTATGCCACCTCAGGTATTTCGTCACGGGGTTCAGGGTCCTATCCCGGAGGCTCCATGACTGCACCGGTTGCATCGGAGGTAGCTCGCCAGCCTTCCGTGCCTTCGTCTTCTTCATTGAAGTACGAGTGTGATTATTGCGGCAAGGGATTCACTCGACCCAGCAGTCTCAAGGTGTGTATATCACTGCACCGTCGAGATGTCTCTTGTCCTGAACGTGATTGCTACTAGATCCACTTGAATAGTCATACGGGGGAGAAACGTGAGCAATCTCCGTCACCATGTGATTTCCCTCAGCGTTTAACCCCCGACCTCGATACTTGTAGCCTTTGTCTGCACCTTTGAGGGCTGTGGACGCAGCTTCAGTGTACTCAGCAACATGCGCCGGCATGCAAGGGTACACGCTGAGGCTCCTAGTCGCCATCAGGAAAGCTCGAGTGACGAGCACAGCGACAGGCAGTAGGCTGTAAAGCGCAGGCGCTCCACTACCCCGCAACGTTTAGCGATCCGTTCAGCATTTCACCGACGATATGAAGACCATGTTCACTTTGCCAAACAAGTCTAGCAGGAGATCACTCCACTGCCCATGTAGCCACATCTTTTTTTTTTCTGCACACATCGTCTCCCCTTCTTAGAGAGAGACTGTATCCGATATTCGGCGCTTTCTTCGCTATCGACGCTGTTCGTTGTTATTTATCGACCGCTGTAGTAACTGCTCGCATTAACTATTCGCATCCAGGTTCGGCGCACGAACTGGCTCGTTATTTATTTATCGTACGTACCGACGCTAACATTATCTAGTTATTTCTGTTCCGATTCGGCCACGTCGTCGACGCAATGAGACACACGTACACGACTCCGCTGTTCGGTCGCAAAATCGTTCCCGCTCACGAAGCAGCTTGAGGCCCAGAGCGAACTAACGCATCTCGGGCATATTGCTCGGCCTTCATGATGTGACTGCGCGCGCTATCCCCCTCTAGGTAGAGATCCCATTTAATAGAGTCCGACGCGGTCATGTCGAGAAATGGCCAAGTCTCCGATGGCGGCGTCAGACACACAGCCATCTTCATTTGGTGGGGTTGTGCGCCGCGAGGCAGTTGACTGAGATGGCCAGTAGGCTATAATAAAGAGGTCCTGTCACGTAAGTTTACGGTATCCCGAGATCATGCTTTAACCACGCAGTGGCAGTGAGCCCTGAGGCCACCTTGAGCTCCTCCTGCACTTCCGATGCATGGGAGAAACGTAAGACGAAGAATCCATGTTTCATAGAACGAGCACGCCAGAGTCCAGACGACAACATAGTGGTGCTACGACAGAGTATATTAAGGGCGAGGAAAAAAAGAGAGTGGAGTGATAAGCCTGCCATGGAAAACTGCCACACTTGCCCCCGTCCAGCGCATATATTCTTCGAAGATCATCGGTCGTGTTGTTATACCCTCATCACTGCAGCAAGGTTGCTGTTCCCCGTACGCCACACAACGCAAACGGCGTCATCAAATGCCATCCCCGTCACCCCCCACTTAAAATTGGGGTCCGCTGCACACGCCGTTCGCAGGCTACAAAGAGATGGCACGGCCTTTGCCAGAGTCGTGGACACTAAGAAAGCGCGAGCGGCCTCTCTCACGCTTTCCTCCGTTGCTGTCATCTGTAGATTCATCAAAGGCTCGGTCAGCCCGGGTATAACTGATTGCGCGGGGGCTCTTGTGCGTAAAGCCCGCAAAAGCAAGGGCCTTGCGGACGTTGAGAATTTCTTCCCCGTGAATCTCATCTCGCAAGAGAGGATCTTTGGTGGTATTTACAGGTACACCATTGGCAGGAGCCAGAGGCTAGGAGGCAACGTGTTTGATGAGCGTGCACAAGACGTATAAATGAATGAATGCATGCCTCCGGGGGGATGTCAGAATCAAAATGCCTTGTATCTTCAGGATTGGTCAACTCGGGGCGATACGGTGCGGGATATCGGTGAATATTATCCCAGTCAATGCCTCTGAACCACGGGTGGGCCTGTTATCCCCACCCCCATCAGTACGTAGACGAAGCCGTGTGGAGAAGACACGCCTTGATCGTTTCTGCTCCATCACTCGTTCGAGAAGCCGATATAATGAAGCCGCTGCGGCGCGCCTGAATTGCGAGGGCATCTGGTCTGAAAACCGATGCGGACGCCTGGCTACCAAGACGATCTTCTGGTTCGCAGAGTAGTGCTTTCATCAAGTTGATACCCTCATGCGAAACATGAGGACGGGAAGGGAACTTGAGCGATTGCCTCCAGTTGAGGATTTTTTGGCGAGTCACATGCCGCTGGAAAAAAAATTATCGAGTCAGCCCGTTTCCAATCCTGTGCTTATCGAAGCCAAACACATACGGAGTTGCTGAGGAATGGAGGGTGTCTACACACCAACATACGATTTAGCGACGCGAACGGAGCCGCAAAATATCAATTCCTTACCCATACAAGCATTCGAACATGATCACACCCAAACTCCACCAGTCACATGAAAAAGAGTAGCCGTTACCTCTGATAACTTCGGGTGACACTAACGAAAAAAAATGGAGGAGTCATTAAAAGGATAAAAGCAAAATATCCTACTATACGAGTTGGTTCCGCATCTTTGGGTCAGAATGGAAGGGTCAATATATGGATTCAAACTTGCACTATATGAGAAAGCGCTTACACGGAATATGCTAACTGGTAATGTGAGGGGAGCGTGAGGATTGATGTTACGGCGCGGAAATGGAATAGACCATGGGAACCATCATACCTTCCTACGATTCTTTTCGCGCCAGGTGAAGATACCACCCTGGCCATTACCGTCCCCCAAGAGCAGTTCTATATCTTTCCTGTCCATGCGCTTTGTCTTCGTTCCGTCCGTCAGGCCATTTCCATCGTCAAGGTCAATTCCGTGTTTGTGCAACAATTGCCGCCGTTGCTGTTCGTAATCTGTCCGGGAGGCGTCAATTGCAGGCTAGTCGTGCGAATATGAAGGGTGAGTTACATGATGTATCATGTGCCCAGTGAAGATCGGTGCTGTGGAAGGTGGCAGGTTAGCGCTAGACCCAAGGATGGGGACCCAGGTCCCCGTTTAGTTTGGCCGGCACTGACGCGAGCCCAAAGTCACTCAGACGTATGTGTCCCTCCGGATCAAACAAAAAGTTCTAATCAGAATGACCAAATATCCTTTATCAAAGAACGGACCTTAATTTCCAAGAATGAGAATGCTCACATCAGGTTTAATATCACGATGAATAAAGCCAAGTTTGTGGCATGACTCGATGGCAAGGACCATCTGGGAATAACGCGCTCCATCCCGAACGGCATGTGAAGACTGGTAATCAGACGAACCTCGGCAACATAAAATCGGGTAAAGTCTTCCTCGAAAACGTCTCGTTCTATCAGAAGATTAAGGAGATCCCCACCTCCCATGTATTCGAGTACCTACATTTATTTCAATGAAATCGAAATGAATTAGTGTATTGTTCCCCTTCTGGCAGTGTACGCTGCCCAGTGGTGATAGAACTACTGACCAAATACAGGTTGTCACGATCCTGGAAGCTGTAGTACAACTTCACAATCCACTCTGCTGCACCTGGAGAGGAAACCAGTGATGCGGATTTGAGAATATCGCGTTCAGCACGGACGTGACCTTCCTGCCCTTTTCGTAACATGTCCGTTTTGCGTAACTATTGTCAATTTGGAAAACGCAGTCGGGTAAACACATTTGGCAAATATGAAATGGAAACAGACATCAATACCTGCTTCATCGCGAACAGCTGACCGGTATCTCGTTCTCTGACGAGTGACACCACTCCAAAAGCACCTGTGGGGTTAAGATGAATGGAAAATTGACATTTATATCAAATTCATCGAAGATACGAACCGTGTCCGATAGTCTTTAGTTTGATGAAGGCAGTCACGTCAACTTTCCTGCGACGGTCACGAAGATAATCGGTTTCGTTCTGTCGCCAACGAGAGCGCAGTTCCTCTTTCTGTTCCTCAGACAAATTCATGGCGATCATGTCTTTCTCCATGGCAACCCTTCTCCGCTCTCGAGACGGGGGCTGCCGAAGAAGAGGAAAGTAGAGATTCTCAAAGTAGATCCGAGCAGACACAGCTTTCTCGAGCGTAGCCAGTGATGGAGTGATCGGCTTTCTCTGTGACTGGGCCAAAGAAGGCAGGAGATTTATGGATTCTGCCGGCGTCTCATCCTCGTGTTCGCCTACCTCGGGGTGTGCGATGAGACCGCCGCGCCACCGCATTGTCGAGTTCCCAGGGCGTCCCGGGAGTCCGTCGACGAGAGAAGAGACACGAATGTTTTCTTGTGCGGCTGTAGTCATGGTTGACGAAGTGGGAGTGCTCACTCCGTTTACTACCCGCAGCGGCGGTGATTGGCCATCAGGGGCGTTGGTCGCCGAGGGCTTTAAGGCGTTGACAACCTCGTTGATAGCTTTGGCTCTGTTGGTCTGTCTCACGCGGGATTTGATTGGCCTGGCCCACCGCGGATCTGGAGTTGGAAGGCTCAAGAAGGGTAGAAGTGAGAGCTATACAGAAGCAGACCTCCGAGCTTTCCTATTCCATCTGGACCCCATCGAGTGAGAAGGGCCTCAGCCTGGTCTGCATCAGAAGCATGGATGAGGTGCCTGTGCGAGCATCGTTAGCATGGAACGACGACCATCGTCTAGGGACGCACACAAAGCGTGTAGGCATGGACACCATGTCCTTGCTGATTCTCCTGTTCTTTCTCAATGGAGAAGACGGAGAGAGGACGGGGCTGGTGGGCCCACTTGTCGCCGGGCCAATTGAGCCGGCGATCATGCTGGGGTGGGTCGGGGACGGGAACTGATTAGATCCCCACTGAAACATACGGGAGGGCGATGGGGTGGGTATCATGGCAAGGAGATCGTAGAAACCCTTGTGGAGGAGGGTTCCGGCGGGAAGCATCGGGAGAGGGTCCTCGGCGGCATTGTGTGAAGTGGGGGCATAAGCCGGGTATGGATAAGGGGCAAAGAGGTCATTATTTAAGGAATAGTTAGGGCCGGGTGGGTGGGGGAGAGGGCGTGGGGGGCGAGTCGCCATCGGTGTCGGGGAAGGGAGTGGGCGAGGGGGTGACAACAGCGGCGGAGGTCGCCATATCGGGACAGGTCACGCACTGCCAGCGCGAGTCGGGGTCGGGTGATCCACGCAGTGGACACTTCTCTTCGAAAGCAGCGACCGTGACGGTGTCGTCGAGGACTTCTCGTTTACGGCGCGGTGGATCTCTGTGTCGGGCCAGGCAATCTGAGATCAATGAATCATATTTACAGCGAGAAAGGGACAGCAACAGACGCGTCCTCGATCGCGCTCACACGAAATTTTTCATCTGTACGGCACACAGGCTAGTACTAGCGTCGTTGGTTTTTAATTTTTATTTGACTGCCATGCCAGGACAGGGCCGGCACGAGGCACATCTGGATCTTTGTAGAGAATGCAATTTCCGTGTGTACACACACAGCCGCACTGGCGGAGGAGACCCCCCCAGCAGGCTTCGCAATGCTCCGTTCCTTCCTCGAAAGCCGCGAAGATTGTCCCCTCGTTACATACATGGTACGTCCGAAAAGAATTATATCTCGTAACAGGATCTCGTTTCTGATCCATCATACATCATCCGAACGCCCACCGCCGACCCATTTATTCTCCAGTCACCAGACTCCGCATCCATCACTCCCGATCGTACTCGTGCCCTCGCCCTCACCCTTACCCTGCTGTCCACCACACCTCGTGTCAATCAATTTCCCGGTCTTCATGTTCTCCTCGTTCATCCAACGGCCCTGATTATTTCTCCGACTCATCGCCTCCTGCCGCAAGCCTCTCTTCCTCCTCGCCCGCTCATTAGCACCCCCAGCGCGTGCCTCTTCATACTTATAAACCCAAAATTTCTTCTTTCATTGAACCATAATATTCTTTCCTTCCTCTTTTGCCTATCTGCTTAACTTACTATGACGAGCCCGAGGGACGATCGTATGTACGGAGCTGTTGCGAAAACACGCAGAAGCCCTCCCGGAGGGGATTCGCAAAGTAGTGGTTTCTTTCAGACGGGACAGGGTGGGCGAACTGTGCTCCCTCCTCTTTCTTCAGCATTTCCAACCTCACGTTCTCCAGGTCTGTTTTTTTACATAGTGTTCATCCAATATGCTCAACTTGATGGCTCTCGCCTATAGGGCCCGCAGACTATTCTAATGCCTACTCGCAGCCTCGCTCATCTCCACCAAAACCCGAACACATTCAGTCGGGTTACAATCAATGGCCTGCTTCGGCAACTCGTGCGTTCACTTCCCTGTCATCTCCTGCTTTCTCAACCATACCCCAGCGACCGCTGCTCAACAACATTCTTCTTCCTATTATGAGCACTACGACTCGAGATACCAGCAACCAGCATACCCGACATACACATCCCGGACTTCGACCACGATCCCCGCGGATCCCCAAGGGTCTCGTAAGCTTCCTCCGCTCAGCGTGCCAGCTACTGCGGTCAGAGATGACCGGTGGCAAGGCGCTGGCTATGGTTCAGTGGGACCTATCTCCAACTATGCTGACATTCGCTCCCCCACCGCAACCTACCCGCCCGAGTTCGCGCAGTTTCACCCTCACACCTCTTATTCCTACCCTCCCGTGCCCGATCCACGCAATCACCCTAGCCAGCACCCTTCTATCCATCACTCGCATCAATTACCTATGAGTGGAGTGTATCCGCCCGAACGTGGAGTCCCGGCACACGTGGAGGCGCACGGCCCTTCTCCCTATGCTAGAGGCACAGTGACGAACAGTGTGCTTACTCAAGAGCCTGCTTCTGTGCTGGTCACTGAAGAACCCGTCATCAAGAAAAAGCGTAAGCGGGCCGACGCAGCGCAGCTCAAGGTCTTGAACGAGACATATGCTCGCACGGCGTTCCCATCGACTGAGGAACGTGCCGAGCTGGCGCGAAAGCTCGATATGTCCGCTCGAAGCGTTCAGATTTGGTAGGTTACGTGAGATCTTGATTTGACAAAGCTGACACCCGAAACAGGTTTCAAAACAAGAGACAGTCGATGCGGCAGACCAGTCGCCAGGCGGCTAGTTCTGCGACCAGCGGGTCACATCAGCCATTTTCGATGTCGTCTCAGAATGAAGACGTTCCACACTCAACGTATGGCGGCAGCCTGAGCCCCACCACGCTCCCTGCTCAAACTTTTGTCCAGCGCTCAGACTCCCGCTCAGTAGTGGGTCCTGACGCTCGCGCAACTGCCCAACCCCGTCGCGAGGACGATTCTCGCAAGTGGCCATCATCGGGTCGATACTGATCTCGATCGTTCGACTCATCTTGATTTCATCTCTTCCTAGATTCTCGTATACAGTTCATGTCACTCTTTGGAATCCCTGCATCTCAATATTCGCCAGGACAACGATCATTCATTATCATGTCTCTAACTTACACGTGCTCCCCATGAGCCCTTAATATTGTACATATTCCATTCATACATTAACACATCATCGACGCAATCCGATTTGTCTCCCTTTTTTGTACCGAATAGTGTCTCCAATGTGACCGCTACTACGTAGACTATGCCGTATGTACTTTGGCACCTGTTTCTTTTTGTTGCTCTCGGATCAAGTGGGGATAACAGTGGTACGTATTATTTGGACTTGCATCACGCAAACATGTCAGAGTCGGAGCTCCGCGGTTTGTTGAGCAAGACGTTGTTTCGAGCCTCAGAAGTTGCACAGCGTGGTGAGGTCCGACGTTTTTGGGAATATCAGCATCTGCTGACTTGGATCTCGAAGACTGGCAGTGTATGCGATATGGAGATAGATCAGCGGAATCGATAAGATACACGAGGTTTCAGTAGGTCATCTCGCAGCACCTTCTATTTCGTGTTGACAGAACCTTTTTATTTGTTTATCCCTCCAGCTGTGTGCCACGAAGGACACGTACACACGGCCCGACGAAACGACGAGAATGGGCGCGGGCGTCGATGGAACAAAAAAAAAGAGGGGGGGGTGTTCGACAGAATTCTAGCGCGGGTGATGGACTGCTGCGCGCGCACATCTCCCGAGTCCTTCCTGGGGTTTGTGTGGGCGTTATCACGTCTTCGTTGACCCACCCACTCGCGTTGACATGGCTACTATGGGAGAGCGCTTTCCTCGTAACTCGATCTGGACTGATTACC